>MJGA01000059.1:0-81142 GCA_001910725.1 Phanerodontia chrysosporium
CTGCCCCTAACCCTAAGGGTTAAGACGAAAAACTGTGACAGCGAGCCTCGCGGACAGCAGTCCAGTTGATGGAGGGGACAGAGGGCGGAGGCTGGGGAAGCGTGGACACGTACTTGATGACCGCCTTGACTTTGCGGTCAGTCCACTTGACGGGGTTGCCGGCCTCGCGACGACGTTGGAGGCGGTCGAAAATGCGCTGGGGGATGTGGTCTTTGAGGAGAGGTGCGTTCGGGGGCGGAGAGGCCGCGCTTCGATGAACGTCTTTCGGCACTGCGAATGCAAGCCTTAGTAACGCGTACGGAGTGAGCGAGCTGCTCGACTACGACGTACTTGTCTTAATCGGAGGGAATAAACTTTTTTAAACGGTGTTGTGGGGGGAGCGGTAGGGGGAAAATGCCTAGGGCACCCAAAAGATCTCGACCTAATGTCGCGAAGCAGAGGCTCAACGCTACACGAGGGAGGGCGAATGGGGAGGTCGACGACGAGGTGCAGCGGAGCGTGTCACGCGGCGACGAACAAACTTGTACAGCTGTCCGTATTGACCAAGTTCTATTAGTGTTGTATGCTACAATACAAGTGACGGGCTTACCTGTCCGTATTGACCAAGAGATTGAGATGACGGACAGGAGCGAGGGGAGCTACCCTTATATACTACAGTACTCTAGGGCAGGCTGTACGATTACCTAAGCTGATGGGCAGTGCTCAGCATAGCCAGCGAGGCTGCGACGCGGACTGCGCGGCGAGGCTGTGCGGGGGCTATGTCACGAGGCTATGTCAGCTGGCAGTGTCTCGAGGCTGCGTCGGGCCGAGGCTGTGTCATCAGGCTGATCAGCTCGGCGTGTCTCGGCGAGGGGAGTCATCAGGGATGACAGTGCCTCCTCGGCGATCCGGGGAACCGGTTGCAAGGCAGACCGGTGATCCGGGCGGTGTCTGAGCGCGCAGCGGGATGCGCTGGCGTCTAGGGGTGATGCGCCATCAGGGCGCTGGCGCTGAGTGGCCAGGTGCTGAGCGTGGGCGGCTAGGACTCCAGACGGCGCGAGGGCTGCTCGCCCGTTGGATTAATCGAGGAAAATAGCCAAAAATCGGCGAAAAATAGGGCTGCGCCGTCACATCTGTGACAGCAGAGATCGGGGCCCATGGGTATACTCCCTCTCTCCAATGCCCTCAATTGTTGGTGGTTCCCCGACCGCTGCTCGAACAGCGATCGGGTGACCTTACCAACATCATTATCTGTTGTCACCCGATCGCTGCTCGATCAGCAATCGGATGGCCACACTGGTTCTATTCGTGGTCACCTCTCATCAGTGTATGCTGTCCGATCGCTGCTCGAGCAGCCATCGGAGATTCAGTCGCTTTTTGTGTGTTTGATCTCATTGTTGCAGCATACATAACTGACCCCGAGTTGTAGATTTTCACGACCAAACATGCCAATAACGAGGGATACTAGTTACAAGTAACGACATTTCTTGCGCTGCGCGAGCTCCTGATGCAATGTGAACTCAAAGTCGAAACTCTCAGACATAGTAAAATTGAAATCGCACTGAAACGTCCTAAGCCAGTGCAGACCATGACTTGGCACGAGGTGATACATCGCAATGTTCCAGGGACTCGGTCCGAAATGCTCCCGACAATACGTCTGGATTCGATAGTAAGCCCGCTTTCACACTATGCATCAATGTCGTTCACGAACTCACCCCGGTGTCACGGATCGTCGTCCAGGCCTCGTCACCCCGCGACATGTCGTTGATATTCAGGTTCATCCTCAGGATCATTCCAGCAATCGCCCACGTGCTGTTGAGTATGCGCACGAACCTGGCCTTCTTGACGTCCTCAGCATCATCGTTCTGCCGTGCATACTCTGCGAAATCTCCCTCGAAGTTGTCCCAATTTCGATCGCGGTACCTCCACCCAGACAAACCCTCGAACGTCCAATGCTCCTCAAACACGTATTGTCGGTTGCGCACCGGGCTCCCATCTCCGTTCTGCCAAACTCTTCATCAGTATCATCTTCACCTCGGCGAAAACCTTACTTACGCCAGATGAGGCATGCTCCCCATCCTCGACCTCTTCGGGGACAGCACGCGAATCGGTAGTGCTGGACATTACGAGGGTGGATGGTGGTGGTGGTCTTTCAAGTCGCTCAGCACCGCCCTTGCGCGAGATCGCTACTGATAAGAATTTGATCACATGTTGTATGCACCTGTTTGCAGATAGATTGACCAGCTGATGGCGGTGGAATGGACATTCCCGCCTTTGCATTTGTTTTTTTAAATATGTTTGTGGCAGACATATGCAATTTCTGACATCCCAGATAGTATGATCTCTACTATGTGACCGACACAAACATCTGTAAAATTGGTCGTGGCACAAATGCCTTTTCGTCAACTCCTCTTTGAACCCTCTGAACCTCTAACCCATTCTGAACCCAACATCTATCCTGAACTGAGGGCGATTTATTCGAGGCATAAACACTTCTGACATTTATTCACGATCTCTGTTGGTGGTTACATGATTGAGGGACTGGTAACTTGAAAACCAGCATGTCATGATATGCAGACTGTTGTGGCTTGCATATGACAAGTTGTTGTCACTTTGCCTGCTATGGGGAGTGATCGAAGTGCCTTCTGTGCAATGAAGCCCTCACTCCGATCGCTCCTCGAGCAGCGATCGGGGCTCATGGGTATACTCGCTCCCTTTGCTGCCTTCGATTGTCGGTGCTTCCCGATCGCTGCTCGAACAGCAATCGGGTGGTCCTACCCATCTCATCAGCTGTCGCCACCCGATCGCTGTTCGAGCAGTGATCGGACGGTAACACTGATTCTACGCAGTGTTACCTGCCATGACTGGACCATTTCTGATCGCTGCTCGAGCAGCCATCGGAGATTCAGTCACGTTTTATAAGTTTGATCTCATGCTTGCAGCATACATAACCGATCCCAGTTCATGGATTTCCACGTTCCATAATTTAACATAGGTTGGAATGTGTCGGGGATACCCCTTGTTATTTCGCAAAAATAAAAGTCAAAGCCTGGAGGGTGACCTAAGCCCTAAGGTACCAGTAAAAAACCAGTATAATGTCGGCGTCGAGGGGGAGTGTTGATGAGCAGGCGTGAGACTCTGACACTGTGGACCCAGAGGACTCTGCGCCGTGCGCGCAGACTGCCCGCACCTCCTGCTCGGTAGACACGTTCTACCGCGTCACCCTTACGTGAGCTCGCTGTACCAGACAGCGAGCAAATATTCTAGGTAATTTACGTCATTTTCTGTAATATTCCTAGGCCTGTATGTAGCTGTCACGGATGTGACGGTGCTGCCCTATTTTTCGCCGATTTTTGGCCATTTTCCTCGATTAATCCAACGGGCGAGCAGCCCTCGCGCCGTCTGGAGTCCTAGTCGCCCATGCCCAGCGCCTGGCCATTCAGCGCCAGCGCCCTGATGGCGCATCACCCCTAGACGCCAGCGCATCCCGCTGCGCGCTCAGACACTGCCCGAATCACCGGTCTGCCTTGCAACCGGTTCCCCGGATCGCCGAGGAGGCACTGTCATCCCTGATGACTCCCCTCGCCGAGACACGCCGAGCTGATCAACCTGATGACACAGCCTCGGCCCGACGCAGCCTCGAGACACTGCCAGCTGACACAGCCTCGTGACATAGCCCCAACACAGCCTCGCCGCGCAGCCCACGTCGCAGCCTCGATGGCTATGCTGAGCACTGCCCATCAGCTTATGTAATCGTACAGCCTGCCCTGAACTCCTGTAGTATATAAGAGTAGCACCCCTCGCTCCTGTCTGTCATCTCGACCTCTTGGTCAATACGGACAGGTAAGCCCGTCACTTGTATTGTAGCATACACCACTAATAGAACTTGGTCAATACGGACAGCTGTATAAGTTGTGCGTCGCCGCGTGACCCGCTCCACTGCACCTCGTCGTCGTCATCCCCATCCGCCCTCCCTCGTGTAGCGTTGAGCCCTAGCTCCGCGACAGTAGCTAAAGTATAAATACAGCCTCGAGGATGCCGTCCCCGTCGTCCTCGTCATTCACTCGTCTTACACCTGCGCGAATAAGTCTATTCATTCGACTAATCTTGTTAGAATTTAGAGTTCGGGCACAGGTAACTGGCTCGACACGACTTCGATTCTCGATGCTGCGGGCCCTCCGGCCCTCCTTATATACATGTATTTACTACTAGAAATTTCTGAGAAAATCGAATAAATTGCGAAAGATATCCCGCCGTTAGTCAGCAATGACATAACGGGGACAGTCGACCTCTCGCGCGCTGACTCAGCGCGGGGCGCATGTCGCGCGTCGCACCCGAAAATCAACAAATCTACTACAAGTGAGTCTATCTAATTCTAACAGACTCTGGCATGAGAAGATTTCAACGTAGTGAAACGGAAGGTCAAACAGATTCTGTTGCTACGGGATCGAATCCTCAAAATTTGAACGCAGATCGAACCAGTGCAAAGTCAAAATCCTTCGGATCCTTATCAGCAGCAGTTCATTCGTCTGGCAGTGTACTCATCCGAGAATGAGTGCGAAGATTATTGATCAACGAACAGCATGCCCAGGCCTTGTCAGACGGCAGCTAGAGAGTGCTTGCCATGAGAGTACACGGAAAGACAGAAAGACATGATTATACAGTGTTAAGGTACATAATGTGGGCCATATAGCAACGTTCATTTGCCAAGTTCATCTGCAAAGTGAACATCGAGAATAGTCTCCGTCGTAATCTTGGCCGCGCCGTTTTGTCCCTGGTTCAGCCATAGCCACTTGTAGCCAGCATGGTAGCGCACAGCCGGGGCCCAGCGTTCCGCGAGGCTATTTGTTGGGTCGTTCCAGCCTGCCCACTCGTGGTAGCATGGGCCCTCAAGACAATTGCTGGCGTGATGGAGTTAGACTCAGCCATGGGGACGACTGAGAGATAGAGGTACTCACAAGTGCACGAGCTTCGGGAGGATCGCCTCGCCTTGGTGCGGTGTTGCCCAGGTGTGCAGCTGCGTCTTGAGCTCGTCTTCGATCGTGGCGGCGTCGCTGCCCGTGAGGCCAGTCGCGTACATGTCGAGCAGGCAGCTCGAGACCTCCCAGTCGTAGTGCAAATGCTTGAAGAGCTCAGGGCGACCATGTATGATTGCCCACCAAAAGCTCTGGTCGCCGAGCGCCGCACCTGCGAAGCGGCCTGTCTCGGGATCGGGCTCACCGAACAGCTCGCGGAAGGCTGCTGGCGCAAGCGCGACTTTGCCCGCGGCGCGGTAGTACCTCGAGTCCATAAGCCGCATCGAGCGGAAGCGGGCGAGGTCGAGGAGCATGACGCACGAGCAGATTTTGTTCGCATCGAACCACTGCGGTGCAAACATCTCGGGGTGCGATGGCAGCGAGACAGCCGTCGTGGCGTTCCAGGTGTCGAATTGGCGCCACAGAAGGAGTGGGTCGCTGATAAAGAAGGCGTCGGTGTCGACGAAAATGACACGCTCAACATGCGCAGGGAGCAGCTCATGTATGAACAGCTTCATAAGCCCAGCTGCAGATGGCGTTGTAAGAGTAGTGGTCCCAATTATACCGCTGAATGGACTTACGCGTTCCAGCGGCATGAACCGTGCTGATACTGCCTTCGCGCTCAATACGATCGAGCATGGCCTGCCACGACGGCCGGTAGAAGAAAACACGCAGGTCGTGCCGTGGCCGCTGGACGAGCGCGAGCCGCTTCTCGACATATGCCTGCGCCGCGTCGTCGCAAATGATGTACACGTCGACAGGAACGGACGTATACATCATTATTGACTGCGGGCGATCGCATTAGCGGTTCCTGACTCGCAGACCCATTCGAGACGTACCTTGAGAAGAATTGCGCCTTCACTCGCAGAGTCCTCGGACCACATAATGAGGGCAAAGGTGACCGTCTGGGACTGCGCAGCAGGCGGCATCGCCGGTGGGTGGGTTTCTGAATTGAAAAGCATGTCGGAGCCGTCAAGTATTGACAGATCGTCAATGTGAGGCGGGTGCGCAGCGGCCCCGCGCACGTCCCCGTCAGCGATTTCAGGGTCATCTACAGCACCACGCCAAAACTCGGGTTCCTCTGCGGGCATGGTCGCCGGTGTGAATGATTGGGTAGGCAACGCGCTGTAGGCATCGGGAATAGAAAGCGCACTGTCTCTGCGTGCGCGGAGGATGTAGAGTGCCGGTAGCGCGATGGCAGCAGCTATTGCCACGAGCATGAGTTGCTTGACGAGTATGGGGCGTCGGTGCCAGTCTCGTGCATGCGCTCGCCATCGGGAGACGGGCTTCGTGAGGAAGGGGAGGGATTCTGCGGACATTGAGGGCGGTTCTTACGGGGCAACGAGCGACCTGTTAACTGCAAAACCGCGACGCGTTAGCCGTGGCATCAGGAGCCCAAGCCCAGAAACTCACCGAATGGATGTTCACCGCGTGAACCTTGGGTACGAAGACAACGAGGGTGAAAGACAGGGAAACCGAGCTAGAAGAGAGGAGGGCTCCACCGGACTTTTATTGGCGGACCTCGATCCAGGAACGTCTTATTGGCCCTGGGCACTAGCGTGTTTTTGATCCACCGAGTGCTAGACGCTGGCTGATGAGCGAACGAGAGCGCGTTGTGACGACGGCTCTCTTACGTTCGTGGCTTCGCAAAGCATACAGCGTGCATCGGCGGGATTTGGTGCGCTATTCTCCGAGGCTGGGGCCCGATTGTGGGCAGAAAAGTTATGAGCCACGTGACGCACGCCGAGGCACGCGTACCTCCGCACAAAAGGATTGCACCCGGCATTTGTTGAGTCCATTCAGGGGTAGATTTGTATTGAAGAAGATGGAGAGCTTGAGAGACGCGTCGGCGACGAGGACGAGCCGACTGGGAAATCCTACCATGGCCGCGATGTCAACATTGCTCCATCTGTGCGGCAAGGTACGCACCTCAGGCACCGAATGCAGGCCCACGGGCCTCGTGCACGTCTTCAAAGCTTCAGATGCTTCACAAGCAGCACCCGTCAGATCATGGGAGACTGTGCGCGCCGAAGCCATGCGCCCTCCGGAGATGTGAGCTCTGCGAGGTGCTGTACAGACTCCGTGAGCTCGTCAGGGCGCGTCGACGAGGAACTGCTCACTGTTGACTGCATGAGCGAGCACCGTCAGTCATTTCATGAGGGCCAGACGTGACGATCTTGGCGCAAATAACCCGCCAATGAGCCAAACGCCACGACGGTCTTGGTTTGATGACACAGCGCGAGTCGCGGCTTGCGTCACGAAAGGCGACTAATAACTTCCTACAACATGAAGGTCCGTGGCGAGTAGCTCTCACGTAGCTGAGTCGCAGGCAAGATCGAGCGTAACGGGACGGGGGTATAGCATGCCGAGGATGCTTCGTCAGTGGTAGTATTGAAGGGCCTTATGTTTGCTTACCTCGATTTACTCATCAGACGCCAAGTAAGACGTCCAAGGCTACGCCCTTTACTCACATCCTTACTGCGCTTACTTACTGACATCGCAACCCTATGGATTTCGCGTTCTCGCTCCTAAGTCTACTCGCGTCGTCCACGACAATGAGCACTGCGTACCGAACCCGCTGATCCTAAATCTCGAACTCGTCGTAAGTGTAATCAAAATCCCCCGACAGGCTTGAACATGACGCGTCTTGACGCAGATACATCAGCAATATCCCAGACCGTCTTGCAGCGCTTTCATACTTGCTGCTGTCACAAGCGCCACAAAGACGCAAAGAGCGGCTTTCGTCGTCAAGTAGGATGTCACCATCAAGTAAAAGCATTTCATCAAGTACAGACATGCACAAACAGGCATGGACACTAACCTCTGAGCCCTACCCCCTTTGTTTCGCATATAAATTGCGTATTTACACCTCATCTTTCACAAACAAATACCATACCTTACATTATATACCATGCGGGCTAACAATTCCACGAAAGCTCACCGCTTCTTGCATCTGCGTGCTCGTCGACGCTGTCATCCGAGGTGTGCTCACCTCCGCCGAGCAACCTGAAGATATGCGTGCCAACTGTGTGTAAACCGAATTCCATTTTTGAATGTCGACAGCAATGCCACCGACAGGGGCCAGGTAAGAGGATGGGGCATCGTGGCAGACTGCCTGCATGCGTTTCGGTGAAGGGAGCTCCTTCAAGCTTCAGTATTCCCACGGTTCGACCTCGTTGAACGCGCCCGTGCCAAGTCCAGCCGGCGCTTTACACTCTCGACTTGCCTGTCCTCTCGTCGACACCTATGCTCCTGGGTTGACCCACGAGTACCTCTCCTCTCCATTCGGTCAGTCTTGAAGGCTATGAATCACACGACTTTACTTACTGGAGCAATCCAGAAGACCGACCACTCAAGGACACGATGGCACGGAATGAACAGACATGCACAAACCGTGAACCAAGATGACTACTGGGAGAAATAGACGAGTGTACAGGGCGTAAGAGCCTGGTGGAACACCGGTGAGTTGTCATATTTTTCGATACCAACCAACGTACCCATATGACCTTTCCAAGCCGGCCGGGGGCCAGCTCCCTCGTTCTGCTTGCGCTTCGCGCCCGCCGATGTGCTGGACGACAGCAAGTCCTTCTGTGCGCTTCGCCACCTTGCACACGTCTGCCACAGGAAACCACTCGTAGGATCTGGTGTCCATACAGGGTGAGTGTGCATTCTTGGTTTGTTGCTGCCCTCGCTCGTCACCTCTGTCCTCCGCTACAACCATTGCAACGACATGTGTGAAGACGAACGTGCAAGATCCATTCACCTCGCATGCCGGCCAGATGCATCACCTATGTGAGCTGCCCCTCGCTGTCCATGGTGCCGGGTGCATCGGGGCCGTGACACCGCCGTTGTCCCTTCGTTGTATGGCAAATGCATCAACGTTGTGCCCAAGTACGCAGGAATACCCAGTACATTTGCATGCGCTGCCGTGGGCGTGTCGATGCTCGTGTCCATGTTCAAGCAGCAGTTGGTTGCATGCTATCATATGTGGTTGCGTAACTGACACTCTGACGTCCAGGGCTGCATCCTCATACATGTTGGCATGCATTGCCTATGAGGTTCCACATCTGGTAGCACCGTGCACATGGCTTGAGGACCCCTGATAAGTTAGGATAGTTCCCCTGTAGATATACCAACACTGTATCGTATCTGCATTAATATACACTGCTTAACTTCATTCATGTGCAATCCGTCCCCTGGATGAACCTGAACTTGAGCCTGTACTTAATGCTGGGAAACTAGAATGTAGGCCACTTTACACTGTTTGATGCACACTGTAGAGCTGTCTGACAGCTGAAAGCCGTGCTTTGAAAGCGGTACATAACTGAATAAGAACGCCGTCTGAATGCTTGCGCGTCTGTGAAAGTGCCAAAGGCGCTGTAAGAGCCGCTAGGAAATTGCTGATGTACATGGAAGTCCACAGCAACCTTGACTCGTCAGATGCTCCACTCCTGGACCCAGTCTAGAGGCAGATCCGAGACGACGAAATGCTCCCGAGAGCGTCGCATTATCATCTCAAGGTGCGACTCAGACCTTGGTCGCCGACATGGCGAGTGGACGCGCAAAGCACATTGGCACCTCTGGATGAGAGAACGTCGGTTGCCTCGTGCAGGTTCCGAAGGGGTTAGCAGCGAGGGACACCAGGTTGTCGCAGGCAATCCCTGTGAGTACTTCGTCGTCTGCGGACTCTGACAGGACTCAACCTACTCGTCCATCGTCCAGGTCGTCATTGAAGCCGAAGACCACCCGGGTCAGTACAGAGTGCTGTTCAGCCTACCGTCGCAAGCTCATCTGTGCACTCAGTTCTTGCACAGTGTAAAGGCGCCTCGGCTATCTGTGCACGCCTTCATTCCTACGCAGCTCTGCGCACCTCGTCGTCCACGACGTCCCGCGCAACTTTTGGAACATGACGCCATGCGCGGCATCTCAGTACGACGTGATGCAAAGCTCCGTTGACGAAGGCGACACTTGCGTACGCACGGTGGTATCCTCATAACGTCCACGAGGCTCCGTGCCCGCCGGCCGGTGCCAAGCAGGCTGCGCGCAGCTTCGCAAGCGTCGATGTCCGACGCCTGCGCTACGAAGTCGCCACGGCCGGCGGGGTGCCACCAGGGCCCAGGGCGCGGCTGCGCGACGTGGTGCGAGGACGTCACTGTAGTCAGCCAGCGGACGAGTGGTGCTTTGACACTCTCGTCCGGGGCTGTTGCCGCCTGCAGAACATAGTTGTCTTGCGACCTTTTCCCGCACGCTCCAGGCTCGAAGAGTTTGTCGACCCCCCTGCAACGCGGCTCTACACCAAGAGCCCCAGCTCTCGTCCGTCAAGTAGCAGCGACGTCTCGCTTCGTTCAGGCTCGGGCATTTTGGCTGTGAACGGGTAACGACAGGTATATTGTCCGCACCGACGAGACTGTCCTTGTCCACTAGCGCAACACCCACACGCAAAGAGTAGAAAGACCGGTCTATTACACCCAAGTGAAGAGCACGTATGTACATAGCTACAATCTAGAACAGAGCATACCCAGAGAGACGAGAAGAAGTGACAACCACGGCGGCATGCGAAAGGTGTGGGTGCAAGCCCGGCAGAGCAGGTGGAGTTTCCAGAGTGTCCGGAGCGCACGGTGTAGAAAGGCGGGGGACAGGAAAGTACAAGAATAGGGCGGGTGGGTTGGGGGCTACGCTAGCGTCTATAGTCAGGTCGTCGTCGCAGGTCGTACAAGTGTCCGATCACGCAATATGCAGGCTAGTCCGCAGCCACGAGACACGCAAACGAGTGTTTTTGCTTCAATACGAGAAGATCATCAGCCACGGGTTGAGCACGATCTGTGGCGGCGTTGTCAGCAACTGCCGATATGCGTGCCAGAGAGAAAAGAGAGACTCACCGGATACAGGATGTGGCACCCGACGGTGATCGCGAGCGGGAAGATGACGGCCCAGTCCCAGCCGAGGATCTGCCAGCCCGCGGGGACGGCAGGCGTCGCGAGGACGACCATGCCTGCGGCGATGATGGTGCAGGAGACGAGGGCGAGCCAGAAGCGCCGCGCGATCTTGGGGACCTCCATCCAAAAGTTGGAGCGCTCGACCTCCTTCTTCGTCGCGCCCCACTGGATGTTGTACGAGAACATGTGCGCGAGGAGGGCCTGCGTGAGGTGGATCGAGAGGCCGCCGAAGAAGAAGAAGCTGTGCAGGACACCGAGTCAGCGGCCCGGTGTGCAATAAAGAGGCAGAGGGTACTCACAAGAACGGCACCCACTTGAGGTTCTCGAAGAGCGCGTCGAGCAGGTTGCGGTGGCCGAGGCGGTACTCGAGGAGCGTGAAGCCGACGTTGCCGGCGCCGGGGAAGACGACCATGCAGGCGAGCCAGATCTCGAAGGAGTGGAGGTAGAAGCCGTCGACGTCGAGGCTCCAGCCGAGGAGGAGGTAGTTCATGACGGAGAGCGCGAGGCCGGCGGCGATGCCGTAGTACGAGAACATGTAGCTCGTCATCGCGACCTTGTAGTGCACGGGCGCGGAGCACCACATGAACATGTGCAGCTGCTTGTTGATCGGGCCCTTGCGCCACCACTGCGCGATGGGGTTGAAGATGAGCTCGGAGCAGCCGTAGGCGTACTTTTGCCAGCGGTTGAGCTCGTCGTCGCACGTGAGGGACACGCCCTCCTTGAAGCCGCCGTCCGAGTACGTCGCCCAGCGGATGACGTAGCCCTTGAGCATGAGGCGGAGGGCCATGTCAAAGTCCTCTGAGACGTTGGCCTCCGACCAGATCTTCTTCACGCCGTCCGCGGGGTCGACGAACGCCGCGTCCTGCAGCGCGCTCCAGCGGAGGAAGGCGTTGTGGCCGACGAACGGCGCGACCTCGCCGTTGGAGCAGCCGAGGGAGATGCAGCGGTTGATGCGGCGCGTAAAGTGGGCGATGCCGTTCTCAAAGTAGTGGTGGGCGACCTGCATGACGTCGCTCTCGTGCTGGATGATCGCGACCTCGGGGCACTCGGCGAGCTCGCGCGCGGCGTCGCGCAGGCAGTCCTCGGGGACGATCGTGTCCGAGTCGACGATGAGGATGATGTCGCCGATGCGGAGAGAGCGCGCGTTGTGGGCCCACGGCCGCCAGCGCTGGCCGCTCTCCTCGTACGTCTCCTCGATGGCGAGCTGGAGCGCGCGCTCCTCGATGTCGTCGTCCTCGTCGATGACCTCGCCGCGCGCGGTCGCCTCGGCCATCATGGCGGCCATGTGCTTCTCGAGCTTGAGCGAGAGCTGGAGGCCGTAGTTCATGTTCGACGCCTTCTTGAAGCGGCCGGCACGCTTGTAGCCGTCGGGGGCGTTGCTGTGTGGGGGACGGGCGACCCAGCCGATGTTGTTGTCCGCATAAAAGGCGATGCGCTCCGCACGGTCTTCTTCGCTGATGAGCTGCAGACCGTCGTCGTGGATGAGGATGGACGAGGTGCCGCCCTGGCGCGAGTACGTCTGCATGGCCTTCTTGAGCGAGTACACGGACGGTGCACTAGCAAGCGCGCGTCAGCCACCGGCTCAACGGGCGCGCGCTCGGTATACGCACATGGTCTCCTTCAGGCTCTCCTTGTAGACCGGCATCTCGATGGTGACGTGGGGGAGGTTGGCGTCGACGATCTTGTTCGGTGCTGGTGGCACAGCAGAGTAGTACTTGGAGTTCTGGTGGTACTGCGCGACGGGACCGATGACCATGCTGAGGTTACCGATCATCTGCGACGCAAAGAACTGCGAAGGAGTGAGACGGAGGGTCTGAGCAGGAGACGCCAGGGGCACTCACGATGGAGATGCAGTAGAGCATCGGGGCGGTGACGAGGAGCGCAAAGCGGATGAACGTGCCGTCGAGTACGCTCTCGACGAGGAGGATGCTGACACCACTCGCGACAAAGTCTGCGAACGGTGTGTCAGCGGGGCGGTGTGCGCCTGAAAGGCCGGGCAGACTCACAGATGGAGAGTGCACACGCAACACCACAGTAGAACGGCGCAAAGAGGCGCGTGGGGCGCTGCGAGGGCCCGTCCGCGGTCTTCTCGACGTCCTCCTTGCTGCTCACAAAGTAGCTGAGGCCGAAGCGGCACCCGCGGCCCTTCTTCTCCTTGTCCTTTGCGCGCTTGCTGTCCGCGGCGGCAGACTTCTCCTTTGCAATCGCCGCGACCTCGGCCTCGTCGAGGTGGCCGGTGGGCTTCTCGGTGAGGTTCACGTACGAGCCCGTGTCGCTCTGCGGCGCAGACGCCATCGATGTGAGCTCCTGCCGGCGGTTCCACACGAGCTTGATGAGCTTGTCGTCAAAGTCGCGTGCGGTGGGGATGATGTCGTCGAGGTTGTACGCCCACACGACGAGCACACGCTCGTCACGCTGTGTGTGCGTGTCAGCAATTTTGCGCAGGATGTTGCGGAAGGGGGACGCACGATGAACGCGCCGCACTGCTCCTTGTCGGCGCGCGGCAGCCAGCTCATGGTGTCGAGCACCTGGATGCGGGTATCATCGTCGACAAAGATCGAGTCGCCTTCGTCCTTCCTGCGGGGGATCCGTCAGTGCTTTGGACTCGCATACGGAGGACGACACCGAAAGCGCCAGCGGGAATAAGGCGTGCGACGCGGTCACAGACACAAGGAATGGAAGACAAACAAAGAACAAAAGCGGCGACGCGTCGGGCGCTCCCACGTCTGCAGAAAGCGGATGACGGTTGCGACGGCGGTGGTAATCTATCTGTCAAACGCCGCCGCCATCGCAAACGCCGCAACACAAGAAACAACAGAGCTGGGGTGTTTCCAGAACCGACCTAGGACGCGCGGGATCCCAGGCCAAGGGGACGAGACAGATGGGGGACGTACACAGAGGCGAGGGCAGCGTGGATCGCCGCCGAGCGCATCTTGACGGCGACGACGGGGTTGAGAGCACGCACGGCAGCCTCAAAGGGCTCGAGGTGGCGGTTCTCGTAGGGGAAGACGCGAAAGTGGCCTGGCTCGACGCGGAGGCAGACGCCGGCGTGGACGTTCTCCTCGGAGGGCTTGAACCAGGCGTCGCCCTGGGTCTGGCGGAAGATGTGGTGGAGCAGGGCATCGTACGCGTCGTAGTCCATCGCGGGCGGCCTGAAGGAGTGTGCAGGACGGGCGCGACGGGCGAGAGGGGGATACTGACGGAGGCAAAGCTGGAGACGTACGTCCCCACGGCAGGCCCTTATATCGCGGCACACACGCCTGTACGCATGCGCCGTGCGCTCGGGGCGACGACTGGGCGGCTGTGGAAATGCAGACAGGAAGGCAACGGAGTGAGCGTACTGCCGCGGCTGCAAGTGAATGCACGTACCCCTGGAGAGCGTGTCGTGCGCGGAGGAGGACCTCACCAGGCACGGGAGCGACCGACCGCCGGACGGGGTGCGTGTAGCATGGGCCGGGCGAGGCGCAGACCGCAGGGACGGGGAGACCAAGGGACTGCGGGACTGCAGCTGTCAGAGGCTGGACGTATCAGCGGAACGTTCGTCGGAAGTCGAGCAGCCTGGGCAGGCGAGGGTGATATCGACCTAGGACGTGCACCGCAGCAGCGTCTGTGAGTGCTTTGTGCGGCGAGAGATAGCATTGCCGGCGATATCGCCTGCATGCTGCGTCCTGGGCATGAGCCCAAGCTACCGAGACAGGGTTTGCCTGCGAGGATGTCATGGCTCGCACAACTCCCGCCCGCAGACAGGCGCGCAGCCGCGTTTGAGGAGATCAGATCGCTCCCACGGACAGGCCCGGGCGGCGCGGCGGGAGTCGCACGGCAAACGCAATCACGCCTGGGCCGTCGCCCAGCGTTTCGTCTCAGAGGCAGGCGCGCGTGATCCGGCGGTGCAATGAATGCTAGCACGTCCAATAAACTCTGCCTCGCTGCACCCTTCGTCAAACGCAAACGCTTCATGTCTTAATCTACACCCTGCTGCGTGCGGCCGAGGCCCTCGCCCGCTCTTATCGCAGGCGGTCTCGACGCCAGGGCCAGAGGTGACAGCAGTGCGCTGACGCTGTGCATCCGGGCCACCTTGCAGTCAAGCATTCCAGCGCCTCGAGCAATGCCAGGCGGCGTACGCAAGGGAGTGCCTGGGGTGTGCGACGACGGACAGCCTCCGCTACGAGCGACGCTAGCCTCAGCCGAAAGGATACTCGCTGTCTATATCCCGGTCCCGAAAAAGTGATCCGCCGCGGGCAGATCGGCGATCGCGGTGCTGCCGCGTTCACGCAGATCCTCGCCAGCCCGCGCTCGCCGGGGCGCATCCAGGCACGCGCGCCGCACCAACCTCGGCGTGCTGGCCACCTCGGGTATGCCTCCTGGCCCAGCACGCACGGCCGCCGCTCGCACTCTATCAGCCAGAGCGTCGGACGTTCACGAGCGCCGCCGGCGAAAGCTCCCAACGCGGACCCGCAAGGCGCACACCCTCCGAGCTCACACGCAGGCCGTGCCTGAGCACGCACATGCAATCAACACACGCCTGCCCGCCGGGGCCCGACGCGGGGCAGCGTTTGCCCGTACGGGGCTTTGCACAATAGAGAGAAAAGGACGAATACGAGTGGGCACTCACTACACGTGCATACCGAGTGGTATTCAGGTGAGATGCCTGGTCTGCGTATTGTATACAGTGAGGGTTTGGAGAAAGGAGAGAGCTCATTGTCCCAATATATACGCCATGTTCTGGAAATGCCATACGTTTGGCCGAATGGCCTTTGAGACAAACATAGAACACGTCATGGTGAAGTGTGAGCCAAGAGCTGTCATCTCCACCTACATCCCAGCGGAATCGGGCGGTATGCACAATGTTGACGGCACGAAGCATGACATCCGACTTTGACAAGACAGAAGACACCGAGCCTGGACATATGGAGAGCGAAGCCTAGACGAGAAGCCCTGCAAGACAGCGGTGGACCTTGTGGCGTCGTGATCACGCGGCGAGGAGCACAACTGCAAAGGCTACAGCGTTGCACAACCGATAGGCTTTTGCTTGTAGAACAGGAACGGCCAAAGTCAATGACGAGCACGCCCGGGCAGACGGCTCTGCTGCGCGACGAGCCTGCCTATAACCGCCACGCCGAGAGCCCACCGCGGCAACTTCCATGCTACGACGCGGGCAGCTGCCCTCGATGGCGCCCCGTGCAGCCACGAGACCCGCGCGGTCGAGACCCGCGCAGGCCAGGGACAGCCCGACGCCGCCGTCGTGGCGCGGCGCCGCGTGCGGCACATCCTCCGCCGGGACGGACATCACGCGTCCGATAGGGTGCGTCGCGACGCCCCGCGCGCGCGCGACTCGGACCTGGCGACGGCGCACGGCGTGACGACGCCCCGCGCCTGCCTGATATGCTCGCCCGGCGCTGATCCGCGCGTGCGCTGTGGGCCGTTGTGGGTGCGCGCGGTCGTCGGAGGCGTCAGGCAGGCTCGTTGTATGCGCGGCGGCGACCGCGCGCGCGGGGGCTGCGGGAGCTGCGGCGCGCGGCGTGCGCTCGCATCGGGCCCTCCAGGTGTCGGAGGCGCCGGGACGTGGGTGTCCGGCGACATGTCCTAGTTTGGACTGCTCCTTCAGTCGCGTCGAGTGCCTGTATTCTGCCGCCTTTCGAGGGGGCCGCCCCCGGCCCGCCTGACAGGTCGCCACGGGCAGTCCTGCAGAGCGAGACCCCGGAGCCGCCCGCGCGCGCGCGCACCCCGAGGCTCCGTGATGGACAGGGGCGCTCGCGCAGGCCCCTTCGCGGGGCCCGGACAGTATGCCAGCTGCGACGCTCGACGGCAGTCCAGCCGGCGACGGTGCAGGAAGCACCCCAGACACGCCGAGCGCGAGGGTCGCCGCGAGGGTTGGAGTCGCGCTGTCGGCGGACGCCCTGCGAGGCCCGCGCGTGCCCCGGCTTCGACGCGATCGCGCGCCGCCGACCGTATCGTCGCGTCTCGGGGCTGCGCCTCGTGCCGATTCGCTGCGACGGGGTGCAGGGGCGTCCACCTGGCTTGTGTTTGCCTTCCCTGCGTGCGTGCGCAGGGCCCGCGAGAAGGCGTGCGGACAGGCTGCCGCGGGACACGAGGAGGGCACCCGTGCGTCGACGATAACGCGCAGCGAGACCTGGTGTGCGCGAAGAGCGGCCACGCGCGCGAGGCTCGCGTATCGCCGGGCGCAGCGCGCTCGTGCCGTCCGGGGATGCGACGCGGGTGCCTGCATGGACGTGCTCTTCCGTGCACGATCGTGTGTCTCTCCTGACGTTTGCATGGTATCGTCGTGACGTCTGCATCGGGCGCGCGGTCGACGAAGCGATTTCTGGCGACGCGATGCGCCCCTGGCTTTTGTCTGCCTGACGTCTTCTCTGCTCGTGTTGTTGACGTCTGGCCCTGGCGCCGCCGGTCGTCGCCGCAGCGACACCCGGGTGTCCTACACTCGTTGTCTCCCCGCCGCGCCCGGCGATCGCCCACGGGACGCGCCTGCAAAGCCAAGCTGGAACTCTAACCTTGAGCATCACCACAAATGGAAGTATTGGAGCATCGCGAAGCGGAGGTGAAGTAATGGCCACGGGTCGCGATTTCATTTCGCAGAGATATCCGTCTGCGCGCGGTGCACGGTAGGGTGCGTGCCATTAACTCGTGTGCGGACAGTGTCTCACCAGAGTAGGGCGCCGGTGTCGTCACCGCAAGAGGCGCCACACGCGCCGCAGCGCTCCGGCGGTATCTCGTCGAGGAGGCTTTCACCGGGGCGCGCGATGCATAGATGGCCAACACCTGGACTAGGACGCAGGGACGGCCCATGCCGTCGCACGGCGCCACCGTGCACTTTGACAGAATGGCGGAGAAGCTGCCGGGGAGGTGTCGCAGAGTGGGCAACGATGGCCGCGGGCGTGCGGTGCAGGGAGCATGGGTTCCCGAGGTGTGTGCTTCGCGCGTTCGCGAACAGCACGCCGTGCGGCGCGAGGCCAAGCCGTGCCCGGCATCGCGCCTGCGAAGTGCGTCGTCGCAGGGTGCGGGGGAGGCGGGCGCGGAGATACGGCTGCCTGGGAACTGCGGGCGCGCACCTGCGGACGGCAGCGCGCCGGTGTCCGGCCGCGCTCGTCTGGAACACGTTCAGAGGGGGGTTCGGGAGGGTGAATGACGGAGCCGCTGCGCACAAGGGGGCCGCACAGTCCCGTTGGGCCGTCGCTGCTGCGGTAGAGCGGGGCGGGCCTAGCGGGCTGGCGGCGGCGGCCACGGCCAACGATGGGTCGCATTGTTGGGAGACTGCGCCAAGGACAACGCTGAGACGGGCAGGACCACGGACGATTCTGCGCGGCGCCTTGGCTCGCGGGAGGCTAGCTCGCGCGCGGACGGGATGTGCAGGCACCAGTGACTGATGGCCGCATGTCTCGAGCCGAACAGCACCGTCTCTACGAACGAGGACGCGTGCGTGCGTCTCGTTGTATGGAGCAGGCGGGCTGCTCGTCCTGGCGACGCTGCCCGCCAGCGACACGGCGGCGTCGTCGACGTCCGCGGAGGGCACTGTGATGCTCGGGGAGATGTCGGGACCGGGAATGATAGGTCGTCGACATGCCGTGCGTGCGCCTCCTCGAGCACGTCTGCGACCCTGGCCCGATGGGCAGCAGAGGCGATGGTCGTGGAAGAGCGAGTGCATCGCGGGCGCCGCAATTAATTCGCCTGATAGTGTCAGGCTGGGACATGATTTGGGTCGAAACGTGTTGGGGAGCGGGATGCAGATGTCCAGCGGGTGACTGTAGGCTACAAGGATACTGTGCGGTACGCACCAAAACGCCACGGCTTTGGGGTGCAAAAGTGTCCGAATCGGGAAGTTCGTGCTGAATATCTGGCGCTGGCAAAAACGCGAGTCCCATGCACACACTGGACAGGTTTTCCACCAACCACCATCTCTGCTCTGCCCCGTCGGCGTATTTGGTCTTTATCGGCTGCAATGCGGGATAAAGCATCTTGCAATTCGTTGGGAATGTATTTGGGGGCCGGCGATAGCGCAGGATGACTGTGCGATGCCCTTGAACCAACCGTCAGGGTCTTTTCCATTATCCGTCGAGGCGAAGCGATCGCTGAGAAAGTTCGTTCAGGGACACTCCGTGCGAGGCAGTGCTGAATGCATCCCACGCAGATCACAGCGCCTTGTCGCGTTGACAGCCCGCGCATGTGCGCCGCGTCCAGAGCGAGGGCTTTTGTGCACGCCTCGCCAAGGCGCCCTGTTCCTCCGACGAAGCAGGGGACAACACCTATCGATCACGTCAACGTCGCTGTGGACGTCGCTCTGCGGTCTCTGTCCCCCCACGCACCGCAGAGACCATTCTTCGCGCGAGGGCCGAGGCCGCCCCATCCGCCTGCAGTTCCTCGAGGACCCCCGGGCACGCCTCAGGGGCAGTCGGCAATCGCTACAGTCCGTGCCACGCATCGTTCGCACCCTGTCCAATACCCGTTTGGTGATCGAGTACTAATACCACCCATCCTCATCCCAGAAGCCCTCTAGACACCCGCCGCTCCTTGGCTTCGACACCATGCCGTCCCCGCCGTCGATTGTCTCCTCCGCGTCGTCCTCCTCCGAGGCCGTCGCGACCCCGCCCCTCCCTCCCGCCACGACCGGCTCGACTCGGGACCCGCCCCTCGACCCGCCTCGCCCGCTCTTCTTCATCGACCGCCGGAGCGAGAGCAACACCATTGAGGAGGAACGGCGCGACCGCAGCGACCCGTTCCGCACGCCGGACCTCTCGACCCCGCCGACGCCCAACTCGCAGCGGGACAACCCGTTCAGCCCGCCGGGCAGCATCCTCAATGGCATCGACAGCGGCCTCCACTCGCGCGTGCACAGCCGCGTGTCCGTCGCGAGCAGCGCGAGCGGTCCCGCCCCGCGCCCCGGGCTCGGCAGCCGCACGAGCACGATGCGCGACAGCTTCATGTCGCCCGCGCCGATGCCCCGCCGCCCGACGGCCGCGATGCCGAGCGCGAGCCGCTTCTCGCTGGCCGCGCCGCGCTCGAAGCGCCTCAAGTCGACGATGCTCTCGGGGACGATCGAGAAGCCGTGGACGACGGAGAAGGACGTGCAGGGCCGCCTCGCGTACTGGATCACGTACTTTGTCGCCGCCCTCGGCATCGCAGGCGGCGTCCTGCGCTGCTACTTTGCGTGGAAGGACGTGCCGCGCGTCGGCAACCTGTGTCTCGTCATGCAGGACGACTTTAACACGTTCGACACGGACCACACCTGGTTCCGCGAGGTCGACATGGGCGGTTTCGGGTGCGTAAAAGTGATGTGCTTCATTGCTGGCGGTGCGCTGACAATGCCCATTAGCAATGGCGAATTCGAGATGACGACCAACTCCCCGAACAACAGTTTCGTCGAGGACGGCATGCTGTACATCGTCCCGACCCTCACCTCGGACGTCATCGGCTACGACAACGTCTTCAACGGTTACACGTACAACGTCTCTGGCTGCACCAACACCAACCGTAAGTCGTCGTGCGCTCAAGTGTTGGCTGCCTCTAACGCCACCCATAGTCACCGCTTGCGGTGCCGTGTCCAACTCCACCAGCGGCGCGGTCATCAACCCGGTCATGTCGGCGCGCATCACCACAAAGAACAGCTACAGCATCCGGTACGGCAAGGTCGAGATCCGCGCACGGCTTCCGCGCGGGGACTGGCTGTGGCCCGCACTGTGGATGCTGCCCGTGAACGACACCTACGGAACGTGGCCTGCGTCGGGCGAGATCGACATCATGGAGTCGCGCGGGAACGGGCCGTCGTACAAGGCGCAGGGCGTGGACTACGTGCGCGGCTCGCTGAACTGGGGCCCGTTCTCGTGGCTGAACGGCGTGAGCAAGACGTTCGGGTGGTGGAACACGCGGCGGACGTCGTACGACGAGGAGTTCCACACGTACAGCCTCGAGTGGACGGACAAGTTCCTGCGGATCTACGTCGACACGCGGCTGCACCACATGCTCGACGTCTCGTTCAACGAGCCGTTCTTCACGCGCGGGCAGTTCCCGCCGTACGTGCAGAACGGGAGCCAGACGATCCAGACGCCGAACCCGTGGATCAACGGCAGCATCGCGGCGCCGTTCGACCAGCCGTTCTACCTCATCATGAACGTCGCCGTCGGCGGCACGAACGGGTGGTTCCCCGACGGCGTCGGCGGAAAGCCGTGGCTCGACGGCTCCAACAGTGAGTAGCCCCCCACAGCCTCTCAAGTGTGTCTGCTGCGGGACGCTGACGGGCGTGTGTCGCAGGGGCGATGCTCGATTTCGCGAGGCACCAGAGCGACTGGTACGCGACGTGGCCGTCGGACCCCAAGAAGCGCGCTCTCGTCGTCGACTCGGTCAAGATGTGGGAGCAGTGCTGAGCCCCGCTCCCCCGTTCCCTTCCTTCTCTCCTCGTACTCGCAGTGCTGCGGCACGGACATGGCCTCCTGTCGCCAGTGGGCGGCACGGACACTGGGGCGTATATTTCTCTGTTTGGGTGTATGTCGCTGGGGATATGTGTGTGCGTGGGCTCGTTTTTTTTTTTTTTTAGTATACCATTCTGGCGGCGGGTGTAATGCAGACTAGACTTCCGTTCTTGCTTTCGGTAGAGCTTTGTGTATCATATGGAATTAGACGGCACAAACCCCAAGAAAGCTTCACAAGCTTTCATTCTTGCTTGCTGCAGGCACAAGAAGCGGCGTGTGAGTGGTTTCCATGGCCCTTGTGACATGTTCCCAGCCAATACACAAGCGGAAGGCCGAATAAAGAACTGTAGTCCTCATACTCTTGGGGAATCTCCTTTGTACCATCAATGTTGTTCACTGCAATAGGGCTGACTCGGAGCGCAGTCATAACTTGAGCTGTCAATTCAGCAGGACATGAGATTACACAAATAGCATCGACGCCTGGTATGCATTGGTGGCTCGACGTCGTTGATCTGTCCATATGCGCACACAGCTTTGGGGCCACGGTGAAGAAGAGTCTGAAAAAAATAAGACCCCACTGACGGTAAGTCTCCAACTAAGAGGAGTAGGTGAAACAGAGTCCGGCGTGGATCGTTCAGTGGGGGGCACGGTCAACAGCCGGAGCTTTCACAATTCTGGGTATGCTCAACATGCTTCCGACCGTGGAGATACAGATAAGTTAGAGCGGGTACATGGGGCACAGTCGCGCTATGATCACCGGCGCGAAAGGTCCGCGCAGGCGCAGTGCCGTCGGGGGCAGTCATCACCCTCTGATGCGAGGCGGGCACAGCTGGCCGACGCCTTCGTGGCGCAGGCTTGGCGGTTCGCGGCACCGTACGCCGGCGGGGACCACACTCCGCTTCCTCTTTGAATCGGCTCGTGCACGGGGGGCCACGCGGGCGCCCGCTGCCCTGCAACGCGGGGTCCGTGCACGCGGGTCGTCGCACGGGCCATCAGCAGTGCAATATACGCCCGTTGCGCGGTGATGCGGCGCATGACGACGGGACGGTGTCCAGTGTGTCCGGCGTTGATCCGCGCCCGCACACAAGCTATGTGGGTCGATGTGTAACGTTGTGGGTGATCGGAGGGCGAGACCTTGCGAACCAAAGCGCGGATGTCGCGGACGGTGAATGTGATGACGGCAGTTAACGCGAACCACCTCTGCTACCGAGTGTTTCTGACTCATGCTCTGTCCGGGTTCTGTTAAATCCATACATATCATCGACAATGCCACGCGCACCGTAGTGATGCTCACAGGACGGTCCGCCTCGATTATCAGCTTACATTGCGCCGGGCAGCTAAACGTGAGGTCGTACCGATGCAAGACATCGATCACAATTCTCAAGGTACGTCCTTGCCCCAAGGAGGTTTCCTGCGAAAGCTGATACATGTGCTGGTGGATGGCGACACGTGTCGCGCAGAGCCCTGCTTGCCCCAAGCACCACCGCGACCTGAAGGACGCACGTCAGACGCAGCCAGTCTCTGAAGGGACGAGATGTACTGCGTACGATAACGAGAGCGAACGGTTCTGTAAGACAAGGGCCGCCATGAGCTCTGGCTAATGCGCGTGGAGCGGGAAGCGGGATAGGTCCTGTGCAACGCCGTGCCCAAAGTTCAGCTAGCAGCTTCATCTCGGGATATAGCGCTGATGCTCATGCCTTCGTGCAGCACCCTCCCTGACGGACGACTGACCGCAATGGGTGCCTGCATGGGCGAGAGCGGCCCTTCCTGTGCGCGAAGATCACCCGGCCGGGAGCCAGTGCAGGCTGTCGCACATATGTCGAGGCGAGCCGCTGCTAGAAGCGATGCACTCCACCACACGCCTCTAGCCGGTAGACGTCGTACGGTTCACTGCTGTCGCTGCGCGCATCGCTCGGACCCGACCGGTAGATACTGCACCTCATGTCTCGAAGCCGTCATCCCGGGGGCGCGTAGACATGCAGGCGCGTCCTCGGCTGGGAGTCGACCGGACGAAGGCTTGGACGCCGGCGGGCGATCCCATACAATGCATATGCTATCTTGTTATCAGCGCGTGCAGAAACGGGTCGAACGGACTGACGTCTTCCCGGGCGCAAGCGCGGGCATGCGTACAGCAAGGTCGTTGCTGGTACCGTGGTGTTGACGTTATCGCGACATTAATCAGCCCCAGCATGCCTTGCTGTGTTCGTGAAGATGTCCAAGTGGCGTACGAGGGAAGGGAAAGCAGGAAATGTACGTAGGGAAGGAGCGAGATAACGGACGAGAAGGCCAGAGAGGCAGGGACAAGCAGAGGCGCCGCCGCTCATGTCCGGCCCTGCGCTTCTTCGTCATCGACGCGACAGTTATCGCCGGGCGAGTTGCCTTTGAGCGAGAGATAGGCAGGCGTCGAGACCCGTAAGCTGAGCCGGGAGGAAACACGTCTTCCGCATCACCCTGCGTTCTGAAGCAGGGATTACGGCCGCTGCCAAGAGGGTATTGCGGATACGGGCGTATCTGGTGCGCATGTGTGGAACTGCTCTAGATGAGGCATCGCAGTGCCTCTTCGCGTGCTGCCGCAGATCATTCACAGTGCACGAGGTTTCGGAGTCGAGGGAATATGAAGAATGGACGTCCGCCCGTGGTGTTGCAGACGGGGACCTCGAGGCACGGAGAGGCTGAGCGCAGACGCTGGCTTGGAATGCCTTGTCGACAAAGACTCCCAAGACACCCAGACGCCGGACTCTGGGGGACGCGGTCTAAGGCGAGGTCTCCAGGGTGTCGCAGAACGGAGATAGGGCAGAGACGACAGCAGGCACAGAGGTTCCCTGCGCACGCTCGGAAGTGTCTTTGTTGCGCGGCGCAGATCGCAAGGGGAGGCCGCAGAAAGACCTCGAGCAAGGTTCGTGCCGTCCGGGGCTATGAAGCGGGTGCCTGCTGGGCTACCATCGCCGGATGTTGAGTGTACCGAGTTGACATTTTATCCTGACGTCGTTACCTTGACACCTTCCAATAACGTTTTCTTCGCTTGCATTGTCTGGTCGTCCGCGACGTTGTTCACAATGTGAGCCGCAGAGCGGGTAGGCGTGGAACTACCGGCCCAGCGCAGCCTTCCATTTGTCTTCTAACTAAGGCATATAAGCTGAAGATGTAGTGAATGAAACCTACCGACAGACCGGTTAGGGCAGTGACAAGGATACGACAAGGGCACGCTGCGGTGTACCTCATCACCGAGCCCGCAGCCATCGTCGTCTAGCAGGTCTTCGCACGAGGATGTACACGCCGAAGTGTTAGCCTCGCACATCTGTATTGTACTCCCATCGTCAACGCTACGCAGGATACAATGGAAGTAATGGCAACCGTGGAAACATCTGATCGCACCACCAGCTACACATTCCTGGATTGTCACGCAAGGGATCTGAGACTCCCGCACGAGTGCTTGTTTGGGGATGTCAGGCTCAAACGGTGATGATTGAGGATGCTGGCTCCGTACAAAAGATATGTAACTGACGGCGAGCTGCCTGCACCAATGCGAGTCTTCATACGGCGTCTCCCATCACCACTTAGCCTTGAAGTTCCTATCGCACAGCACGCGGGCGATGCAGAGCATGATCCCGCCGGTGAGCACCATGGTGCCCTTCAAACACGAATCAAGAGTCAGTCGTGTGTGGGATACAGTTGAGTGGGCCTACATACCGCAAAGATGGCGACGTGGTGGTACTCTGTCGAGGTACCGTTGCGAACAAACGCGCCGCCAATAGGCGTGCCGAGGAGCGTCGCGAGAGCCGTGGGCAAGAAGAACGTCCCGATGCGCGCGCCGAGGCGGTCGACAGGCGAGATCTGGCCGACGGCGGGAGGCGTGACCGAGATGAACACACCTGAGAAGAAGCCTGTGCAGCCGTCAGTAATTGAGGGAGGAGGGCAGGAGATGACAAGGCAGCGTAAGGGGTAGATAGTCGGACATACCGTATGCACACGAAAAGGCGATGAGCGCTGCAGCTCCACGGGCAGGGAGCCAGAGCGCAAAGCATAGCACACCCGCAATCAGGGTGCACGGGCACAACACGTTCAGCCGGCCGTACCGATCCGCGAGCTGACCGCCACTGTACAGCAAGTTAGGGAAGAGGTGACACCTGAGTACGAGTAGGCAGCGCACATGATCCGTCCAAAGAACGACAGTCCGTTCAGCATCGGCAGCAGGTACGTGTGGATGGAGGGCGAGACGCCATATTCGATCGCGCAGGGCTCTGGTGTGGCACAGTCAATGTTGGTGAACGTACAAGCGAGAGGCGCAAGGCGCACCTATGTAGTAGTACGGCGAGTAGAGCCCCAGGTTGACGAGAATGGACCCGATGGCGAGCGTGAGGTACCGCGGGTCCTTGAACCCACCAAAGTCGACGAGGTTCTGCGCCCTCGGCAGCGGCTTCTTAGGCAGTCTAGTGCGCGAGATGAGCATCGCCAGCGCATAGCAAAATCTGGTGGATGCAGATGAGTATCAGTGTTCGGCTTTACAACCCACGGGCAGAGACCGCGCAAATGGTATGGTACTCACAGGGTTAGCAAAGCAAGAACTCTTACCGTCCATGCTGCAACAGAGAGAAATGCACCTCAGACGCTGGTCGAGTGCGCAAGACCTGTTCTGCTCCTACCGAAACCAATGTTCTTGATGAGGCGCGAGACCATGATGGGCAGGCATACGCCGCCGATGCTGCTCGCGGCGGCAACGGTGCCCATCGCGAGCGCACGCTTCGCCTTGAAGTACTGTCCGACGACCGCGAGGGCCGGGTACGTGCCGAAACCTACCGTCAGTCCGAACAGGACGCCCTGGGGAGAAGGGTCAACAGAGGGCGAGTGACGGGATCGCTGCTGCTACACACTTGGGAGAGGAACTGCTGCCAGATCTGCTGCGGGTGGGTGAACGAGAGCGCGACGAGCGAAACGACGCCGCCCAGCGCGCCGACCGGGTAGAGGTACTGAGGACTAGTCAGCGTACCGCCAAGATACAAAGCGGCGCTACGACTTACCTTGAGTCCGATAGCATCGAAGAGGGGACCGACGACAACGCCGAAAACATAGAGCAGGGTGATCTGCAGGGCCCCGATGAACGCTATCACCGTGGCGCTGTAGTTTGACAGAAAACTCTCGAGGTAAAAGTTCTGCACGGCCAAGTCAGCACAGCCAAGCTTTCTCACTCCGGGGACTGAGAGCCTACCTGGAAAGCACCGAAGCTGTTGATAATCCCGAAAGTGACAAAGTAGACCAGGCAAGAGCCGGCGAGTGCGAGCCAGCCGTGCAGGCCGCCCTCGGGGTAGTCGAGCTCGGGGTTAGGAGTCGGAGGAATAGTCGTATCCTTTTCCCCCAGGGAACTCTGGGATGCGGTGTTGGATAGCGACATCTTGAACGACGACGATATCTGAGGAGAGGAGGAGATGGTGGTGCAACTCCAAAGGAAATGCCCGCCAGCGGCGAGCTTAGAAAGCTGTTTGTAACAAATGTAAGCACTGGTAAGCGCGGGTAAGCGCGGGTAAGCGCGGGTAAGCGGAGGCGTTAGCAGAAGTAACGACGAGTAAGTGGACTCCGCAAGACACGCAAGATCAACCTTGTCAACGTTCTGCCATCTGCTGCTTCCGCGACGACCACGCTCGGACACTGCACACCCTCTCTGACAATGACTGGACCTGCCGAGTCGACGAGCCTTCCTCAGTTTGCGACCTTCAAGGACGCTCTCGCCCGCCGCGTGATCTCCAGGCCTGGCTTCTCCGACGAGTCGAGCGACCCCGCCGAGCTCGACGACTTTGTGTCCTATCTCGCTGCAGAGGCCTGGCCGACCCTCCCTGGCGCTCTCCACGCAGCAACCTACCAGACGCGCGACTCTGTGCCTGCCGTCGACGAGCTCTCTCTGGACAGCACGCCGACGTCCTTTGTCGACAGCCTGACGTCGTGCGGGCTGTGCGAAGACGCGGACGGCGCCCACGCCTTCCTGCGCAAGGTCCTCGACGACTACGTTTCCGACGCCTGTGCGCTCCCGCCGGTGTGGTCTAGGACGCGCACGACAGAGTGCGAGATCTGCGAGCGCGAGGTGCCGCTGACGTACCACCACCTGATCCCGCGCGAGGTGCACGCCAAGGTGTTGAAGAAGAAGTGGCACCCGGCGGAGATGCTGAACTCGGTGGCGTGGCTCTGCCGGTGCGTCCGTTGTGCGGTGTCCTGGGTGTCGTCGTTGATGCTGCGCCAGGCCGTGCCACTCGACTGTGCACCGGGTCGCGAGCAACGAGGAGCTTGCGCAGAAGTGGTACACCGTGGAAGCTCTCCTTGAACGTGAAGATGTACAGCGCTGGAGGGCGTATGCGTCAAAGCAGCGCTGGGGCGCACGGCGCGGGTAGCACGAGCTTCTGCGACGTTGTGACAAGGCCACCGCTATCGCTACGACGCCACAGTCATTTTGTCTCGACAAATGATTCGGCGGCTTCCTTTCCGGGCATCACAGCGAACAAAACACTAGGAGCCCTTGTGTATTGTGCTCGTGGACTGTGGCCACAACGTAGGAAGCGCTATTTATTCACCGTCGCCAACACTGGCGATGGAACCTGCATCCAACCTGCACCACACCATGTCCACGAAATCCAGCAAGAGCATGGGCTGCCTGCGCATAGACTGGCTCAACGCCGACGCACAGCTTGTCAAGGCCGCCACGGACATAGGCGTAGCGGCGTACGAGCTGTGTGGCCGGACCCCGGCGCCCATCCTCGACGGCCACATGTGCTGGGCCGAGCTGCACGCCACGCTGCGCGAAGACGGCATGCGGCCGGTCGCCTGGCTCATGTTCTGGCAGCGCATCGAGGTCGCCGCCGCCGCTGACACGCCCGCGGAAGGAGCGCCCGCGACAGCCGCGCGCAGGACGCGCACCGTCGCCCGGGGCATCGTCCAGGCCGTGCTCGACCTCAGCTGGCACGTCCTGCACGACCGCCTGACGGGCCGCTTCCACACGGTGCCGCGCACGCTCGACGCGGCGTGCAGCGCGCTGCGCAGCCAGGCGCGCGACGTCCTGCG
The DNA here is from genome assembly GCA_001910725.1 of Phanerodontia chrysosporium. Lineage (NCBI taxonomy): Eukaryota > Fungi > Basidiomycota > Agaricomycetes > Polyporales > Phanerochaetaceae > Phanerodontia > Phanerodontia chrysosporium. The sequence continues at coordinate 28,393 of MJGA01000059.1, forward strand.
CTCCGTGGCCGCGTGCGAGGCCGTCCGCCGCGGCGCCGCGCATCCGCTGCCGCACGTCATCCTCGAGCACGGCACCGGCTTCGAGGCGTGGCGCCACCGGCGGCCGGTGCGCCCGCCGCCGCCGGTCGAGCTCACGGAGGACTCGGTGCTCGCGGTCGAGTTTCCGGACGAGGAGGAGGGGTACGACGGCCGCGACCCGGAGGACCTGCCCCCGAGCGACGAGGACTGGATGGAGTGTGAGGACGTCGAGTAGGCCTTGTCGGCCTAGGGCGCGACAGCGCCTATGTTCCCTTGCCGATGGATTCGGCATTGTTTCTTTGTGTCTGGCACAATACAACCGCTTCTTACGATACCTCCGGTTGCCCGCTGCGGGCGCATCAGTGGCCGCGGATCACCGGCCGGCGCTCGGGGCGGCTCCGCGCGGCACGTCAGCGTCATTTGCGCCTCGGGAGGACCCCGACGCACGCCGACGACGGTCGGCGCGACGCTGACATGGCCCGAGACGTCGCACCGCCAGCATTTTCGTCTGCAGTTGGTGCGTGGCTTTGCAGGGCAACTGTCGGTCGGAGGGACACCACTACTCACATCACGCCCTGCGACCTTGCGCTGTCGCGACTGCGGTCTGTCGCAAACGCATGGTTGTCCGCCCTCTGGTCATGTTCCAGTTCTGCCCGATCGCTGACTTTGGGTTGCGGTCCAGACGGACCCGCCGTCTCGCATTCCCCGGGTTGCACGTGCTCCTGGACAGCGCCGACGGCGGGCACAGACAGCGTTGCCCCGCACGTCCGGGCGCAACCAAGCCGTCCGACAGCGGGGATCGACCACCCGCTTTGTCTCCCGCCGCCAGGTTGCGCAGCCCGTCGCCCAGCGGGCAGCGCCTGCGCACGCCGATGCTGCTCGCGGGGAGAGCGTCTTACAGGTACGCCGGAGCCTGCCCCAGCCGCGGGTGTCTCGTGGCGAGCCGTGTTGGACGCCGTACGGCACGCGCGGGCGTCGGCCTGGCAAGGGCGCACGGGTGCGTCGCCCGTCCTCTGCTGTGGCGGCATGCTGATCTCCGTCCTAGAGCAGTGTGCGATCCGGGTGTGCGGTCGTGGGCGCCGCGCAGGCTCTACGCCACCGCGCAAGTGCGTCTGACGCGTCGGCGGGCCCGGCCTGTGTGCGTGCTACTGCGCTCGCACGCAATGTGGTCCGGTAGGTCTGGCTTGTAGTGTGTGGCGCCAATGTGGTGCTTTCGAGGTTCGCCTTCGGGACCTGGCGGCGTCCGCATTGCCTTCTCGGTGTGCACGAGTCAGCCAGAGGAGGATGTAGATGGCGCGGGTGGCCTTGGAACGCCGGAGAGGGAGAGTACACCGATCGCCACTGGCCAGATAGGCTCGGTCATGTTGAGAATCGAACGATGTTAGCGGGAAGACGCCACAGAGTCAGGCTCAGCGCGAGCACGGACGCACGGCTTGCTGTCATCTCGCTGACAGCGAACGCGCATCCACAAGACCCTCCGCTGACAGGGCGCTCGTATACAGGCTGAGAATTGCCACAGTAATGCAACCCCATGAGCGGCCGCCGTCCCCAGGCCCCACACGAGCTACTCCTTCCCGCGTGCGCTGCACGAGCGCAGAACACACCTGCGGACGCGCGCAGCCCGAGGCATCGCGACACACGCGCGGTCCCAGGCTGGTCAGGGCAAGCCTCACTCTGGCACAACGAGCCGCCGTGGCGCAGCGGGCAAGAATAGCGGGGCGGCGGCGCAGCGACACCCGGTGGCGGTACGCTGCACGCGTCAGGCGCGCTGACCGCAAACCCGGACGGGCGCCTGGTCGCGCTGACGCACCGGTGCTGACGCGAGCGACGTCGCATCAGCACCCGTGACACACCCGCGCGTCAGCACCGCTGCTGCTCCTGCGCCCCGCCGCGCTGCATATATACTACATGCCCCCCGCGAGGAGCTCTCCCTCTCTCTCGAGACCAACCTCCGCTCCGACGCCCCAGCCAGAATGAGCATGGTCGAGATGCCCCACTCGCGCGAACACCCCGCGTGGCCCGCCCCGCCCGCCTCCAAGGTGCGTCCGCCCACCCCGCCCGGGCATGCTGCCTTCTGGCTAACCCGCGCCACGCAACGCCCAGCCGACACACACTCCACAGGACCTCGCTGCCCTCGTCGGGCCCGACGACGCGCGGCACATCTACGCGCGCCTCGCCGACGCCGTGCGCACCCCGCACCCCGCCCCACGCCCCGCGCCGCCGGCGGCCGCCCCGTCGCACGCGGACGCGCCCGACGCCGTTGCCCCCACAGAGGAGCACAGCGCGCCGAACGAGGTGTACGTCCTCGCGCTCGCGGCCGCCCTCCAGCGCGCCGCAGACGCCCAGCCCGCGTTCGTCGAGTACCGCGTGCGCCAGGTCCTCCGCCGCCTCGGGCTCGCCCTCGACGCGTGCACGCCGTTCTTCATCGTGCCCGCCGCCGGCGCGTAGCAAACTGCGTCCCATGCCCAATGTCCGCACATTAACGTGAGTTGCTCTTGGTATGTGTCCGGGCGACACGCTCACCGCTCGTCAGACCTCTTATGCACTCGCCCGTACCCCGGCACCGGGCCTGCTCGTGCTCCAAATCCTGCTGACGCATGCCGCCCACCCGGTCTACTTTCCCCATGCATCCCATCTGTACCAACTATCACATCCCCCACGGCTTTCATTCAATGTTTTCTTAGGCTATGATACCCCTAATCCCTGTAGAGACTCGGTTTCCCCACGTGTACATTTTCATAGGCCCAGCTTTGGAGGAGATAGCAGTTACCGTTCACTCTTGCGGTGTACTCTGACCGACTGGATGCCTCTCACCGCGGGCTCCTGCAGCCTTCAACGCCGCGGACACTTCCGTGTATACACCCGACGCATGCGCCCGCCCAACACAAGGCCCACGCAAAGCAGCCACCTCTCGCTTGTACACGCCCGTTCTCCGTCCGCGTCAGGCCATGCGCGACACGCTGGCGGGTGCGCACCTTCGGGGTGCAGCCGAAGCACGCAGACGCGACACGCGCCGGCCTCCGCAGCAGCAGCAGCAGCAGCAGCAGCAGCGCGCGCGCGCTCTCCAGCTCCCGTCGCGGGTCGGGCCCCTGGCACCGCGGACCCGGGGGACTCTTCACCGCGGAACGAGGCTGGTGCGTCGTCGCTGACCTTCCTGCCTCTCTGGCGCGAGCATCCCGAAATGACGATGCTACTCTCTGTTCCGGCCTAGGTCTGCAAGGACGGGCCACCGTGGCCCCGCGCTAAGGCACCCCACATCTGGCGCGCACGACAACGAGGCGACGTGTAACAGCCACCTCGCAGCGGGAGCTGTCTTCGATAGAGAGAATGCCAGTATGCTCAGTGCTCCTTGCCGTGCATGCACGTAGGTCTCGCTCACCTAGAGTGCGCGCGCATCAGGGTGCCTTCCAGAGTGGGGCTCTGCGACATGTACCGTGCCGGTGTCCACACTGACACGTCCCCGTGAGCACACAGTTGGAGACGCGTGTGGTGAGTCGGAGGGCGTAGAACGTTGGCACAGGAAACGACAGTTCTCCCCTCGAGGAGGGTCATGGACTGCGCTGCCTTTGTCTGCGGCAAGGCCCCGTGCCTTTTGGTGCGTCCTGCCGGGCGTGCTGCTCATCATCTGCGGCGGTGCTTACAGCATGGTGCAGCGTCGCGAGGAGATCATAGCTGCTGCCTCAGCGGGACATGCTCGTCCCCGCGGCGCCTGTGACGGAGGTGCAGGCAGACATCAAGATTGAAATATTGATGGCGCATCACGCCAGTGTGATGCGCCGTTGGGGTCTCGTGCTCACAACGAGGCGGCAGGCTGTTGAGAGTTTACTGCCATGTCCGTGGACGTCCAAGCACCTCTTGGACAGCCTTTGCGCTATCCAACGCTGTACTTTGACGACGGTGACCTGGTGATTCATGCTGGCAGAGACGGCGAGACGCCCGCTCTCCTGTTCAAGGTCCACACGGCAATCCTGGGGCACTTCTCGCCCGTCTTCCGTGACATGCTTTCCTTGCCCGCCGGAGCCCAGAGCAGGGAGACGCACGACGGGGTGCCGCTGGTGCGCGTGCAGGACGACGCCGTTGCAATGACCCAGCTTGTGAATGCGCTGTACAACCCTGGGTGCGTATCCCGCAGCTTTTCTTCCCCGTCGCAGCGTCTGAGCACCGCACAGAGAGCCCGTTTTTGAGCGCACGGATCCGGACTTTGCGCAGGACGTGTACGAGCTCATGAACGTGGCACGGAAATACCAGGTCGACTCGCTCTGCAACCGCATCGTGAGGCACATCGAGCAGCAGTGGCCCCGCATGCCCGACGCGTACGTGCAGCAACACGGCGCAATCCGCAACGCCGACAAGGCGCGCAGCACCCTGCAGGAGGATGCACACGGCTGGCCCCAGCTCCCGTGCATCTTCCTGCAGTTCCCCGAGCCCGCATCCGCCATTCGCCTCGCGACCGCCTTCGACATCCCTGGCGTGCTCCCGCGGCGTACTACGCGCTCTCGACGACACATCCCGGGCACACATGGGCCGGCGCTCGCCCTGGGCAGGCAGTCCGCCCCGCCAAATGGGACCTGCTCGACGACGGCGCGCTGCTCCGCCACTTCCACGGCAAGTACGCGCTCGCGCTGCGCTGGGGCGAGACAGAGGCTAAGCTCCTGGCCTTCTTCGACTCGCGCGAGGACAACCCGTGCCCAAAACGTCCGCAAGCTAGCCGTGTCAGGGACGCCCGGTGGACGTGCTACACGGCGCTGCTCGACATTGTGCACGGCCGGCTCCGAGTAAAGGCCAACACCGCCCGCGATGCGATGCTCGATGACGTCCTCACCGCGGACCCGCTGATGGAGATGTACGAGCTTGCGGAGGACACGCGGACCTGGCTCGATCTGTGCACGACCTGTCGCGAGGCGACGAGGCGGTACCTCGTGCGCCAGATGCGCGAGCTCTGGGAGGAGCTGCCAAAGATATTTAAAGTGCAATAAGTGCAAGGATTGTTGTCGATGATTCTGACCCTGTATTGGCACCCGGGACTCGTGTTGGTGTGCGCTGTTCCAGGTGTATGGGCTGGTGACGCCATCCACACCAGTACATTCCCCATGCAGGCAGAGATAGCTATGTTGACTTTTAAATCCCTAGAACATGAAGGCAACTTGGTTCCCGTACTACATCATGGTCATCGACTATATACGTCCCCCACAGCAATGTTAGAAAGGACAACCGACCTACATGAGCCCGAAGAGCACCGGCACAGAGTCCCACAGCTCGTGCATACGGGCGAGAACCACGTTTCGGGTGGCCTGTCCGCACGTCTTGCAGAGCCCACACCCGCGAGACTGCTCAACCACGGCGACAAGCAACATGATGGGGTCCATGCTACTGATCGAACACCCAGACAGCGCGTTCACAGCTCCGCACAGCACCTCTGCGCATGGCGGCCGTCCCTGATCCTCGAGTGCCCGCGGGCACTCGAGGCGCGCTGCGAGCTCATCCGCGAGGCCATGGTGTATCCGCGCAAGTGCGCCCCGCCCGCGCTCGATGCACCGCAGGCTGTCGGCGTCGAGCAGCGCCCACTGCGTATGGTCGCGCGCGTGCTCCGGGGTGACCGCGAGTGCGTAGCACGCCGGGGCATGTACTGCGGGGACGTCGAAGCGCACCGCGAAACGGAGCGCGGAGGCGGGCTCGGGGGCTGCGGGTGCGCGCTGCCGCTCCAGGTGGTCCACCAGCGCTGGCGGCCACTGCTGCTTCAGCTCGAACGCGAGGCGCGTGCGCAGCGAGTCGACCTGGTATTTCGTTGCGAGCTCCATGAGTGCGTATGTGTTCGACGCGAGGTACGGGTCTTGCCCGTCGATGATCGGGTACCTTGGGATACGAGTTTCAGCGGAGGACGCCGGGCAGACTGGATGTGACACTACCTACCCGGGATTGTACAGTACCTCGAGCAACTGCGCAACCGCTACAGGGCTGTCGTACAGGCGGACGAGAGGTGCTCCGTCGTGAAAGTCCCCGGGAGCCACGGTGGGCGGGAACGAAAGCATGTCGCGGAAGACGGGCGAGAACTGTTTCAGGAGGAAACTATGGGCACGGAAGAGCTTCCCATATACATGGTCTTGCTCTGCGGCGTGGATCACAAGATCGCCGTCCGCAAAATACAGAGTTGCGTGTCGCGTCGGGGAGTCCACGTCGGAAGCCTTAGATGCCCCAGTGAGGGTGCTTTCGCGGGTCTCCGCGGTCTCAAGCATCACGTTGAGCGGTTTTGGGGATACACTTCTAGTTAGGGATGGGGTCAGTCAGCGTGAAGGTGAAACTTATTGCAGCTCTGAGGCTCACCCCATGATATAGCTAGTGCAGTTCGACTTCTAAGGCAAAGAGTGTGTAACCGGTAACGAGTGTATTAGCGTAATGATATACGTCCTCAGTCTAGCGAAAAGAAGACCTACACTGCCGGGAGCGCGTCACTAGGTCATGCTGTAGTCATGACCCTGCTCATAGCAGCCTATCTGCCCTCAATATTGTCGCACCTGATACTGGGCTTGACACCAGCTCGGAATTGCCTGTAATGGCCTAACCCGCCGGCAACTTAGGAAACGTACGAGTAGTAAGAATGCCGTCGTAAACAGTTACATTGCTTGTTGCAGTATGCATGAACACCCGATTGATAGCATCGCGGAGGTCCTTATATAGGATCACTGACAGGACAAGACTCGGATCGCAATGGACAAGATGGGACACGTGTGGCCGTCGGAGGACGTAAAAACACTGGAGTACAATGCAGGGGGGACACATGAGGAGTGAGGAAATATAATCCGAGGTGGCAATATATTTCCAGGCATGTCGACCAGTACACGATAGATCTTCTCGACGGTATCGGAACAAAATTACGCAGCGGTAGCGCATGGGCCAAACAGCGGATGCTCTGCCCATTCCGGGTCCTCCCATTCGAACCCGTCTTCGTCACTTGGTGGAAGGTCGTCTAGGTCGCGGCCATCGTAGCCATCCTCTTCGTCCGGGTACTCCGCGGCGACGATTGAGTCCTCCGTCAGCACATGTTCTCCAGGCATCGGCGTCGACATGCGTTGTACAGGCCGGGTGCGACGCCACAGCTCGAATGGCTCGCCCTCGTCGCGAAGCACGTAGGGCAGCGGGAAATCCATGCCCTTGCGCACCGCCTGGAGTGTGGCGAGACCGTCCAGGACGTCGCGCGTCTGGTCGCGGACGACAGCAAAGTGCCTGTCGAGCGTGGGTGGCAGCTTGTGGAACCGTTTCGTGGAGCGGTCATGCAAGATGTGCCACGTGAGGTCGACGACAATGTGAGATATTCCCCAGGGACAAGTGCGTTTCGGTTCAGTAGCTGCATTCGTAGTTTGGCGTCCATCGTTACCTGCGCCCAGGGCTGTCACACCCTCTTCTTCCTCGGGACCGTCGTCGATGGCTTCAACACGCTCCCAGAACATGAGCCAGGCGAGTGATCGCATATCCGCAGGGCGCAGCTCGATGCAGAGTTCGGCCCAATGTAGATAGCCGTCCAGTGCGGGCGGTGGCGTCCGGCCACACAGCTTGTGTGCGGCGATCGCAATGTCCGTGGATATCGTGAGCAGCTCTGTATCGGTGGTATGAAGCGCATCGATGCGCATGCGGCATTTGTTGGGGTTCCGCATAGGATTTGTAGCCAGGTGGGAGGGCGAGATGGAGAGGAAGTCGAGGTGACTGGGGATTATATATAGATAACTCCCAAAGGGTATAGATATGGATGTGGCGACTTGGCCGACAATGTGCCATGGTAACTGGGCTTTCTGAGCCACAGAAGAATGGATGCCACAAAGTCGATCGAGACTACATTGTCCCATACCGGTTGCAGTAGAAGGTCTATGCAGCGGAGCCGGCTGAAGTGCATCTGCATGGGCGGGAGTTACCCCCGACGAACGCCCCAGCGCTGCTTCGACGCATAGGCCCTCCAACGCTGTATATCTTCACGTTCAAGGAGAGCTTCCACGGTGTACCACTTCTGCGCAAGCTCCTCGTTGCTCGCGACCCGGTGCACTGTCGAGTGGCACGGCCTGGCGTAGCATCAGCGACGACACCCAAGACACCGCACAAGGGACGCACCGGCAGAGCCACGCCACCGAGTTCAGCATCTCCGCCGGGTGCCACTTCTTCTTCAACACCTTGGCGTGCACCTCGCGCGGGATCAGGTGGTGGTACGTCAGCGGCACCTCGCGCTCGCAGATCTCGCACTCTGTCGTGCGCGTCCTAGACCACACCGGCGGGGGTGCACAGGCGTCGGAAACGTAGTCGTCGAGGACCTTGCGCAGGAAGGCGTGGGCGCCGTCCGCGTCTTCGCACAGCCCGCACGACGTCAGGCTGTCGACAAAGGACGTCGGCGTGCTGTCCAGAGAGAGCTCGTCGACGGCAGGCACAGAGTCGCGCGTCTGGTAGGTTGCTGCGTGGAGAGCCCCAGGGAGGGTCGGCCAGGCCTCTGCAGCGAGATAGGACACAAAGTCGTCGAGCTCGGCGGGGTCGCTCGACTCGTCGGAGAAGCCAGGCCTGGAGATCACGCGGCGGGCGAGAGCGTCCTTGAAGGTCGCAAACTGAGGAAGGCTCGTCGACTCGGCAGGTCCAGTCATTGTCAGAGAGGGTGTGCGGTGTCCGAGCGTGGTCGTCGCGGAAGCAGCAGATGGCAGAACGTTGACAAGCTTGATCTTGCGTGTCTTGCAAAGTCCACTTACTCGTCGTTACTCATACTGACGCCTGCGCTTACCTGCGCTTACCAGTGCTTACCTTTGTTACAAACAGCTTTCTAAGCTCGCCGCTGGCGGGCATTTTCCTTTGGAGTTGCACCACCATCTCCTCCTCTCCTCAGATATCGTCGTCGTTCAAGATGTCGCTATCCAACACCGCATCCCAGAGTTCCCTGGGGGAAAAGGATACGACTATTCCTCCGACTCCTAACCCCGAGCTCGACTATCCCGAGGGCGGCCTGCACGGCTGGCTCGCACTCGCCGGCTCTTGCCTGGTCTACTTTGTCACTTTCGGGATCATCAACAGCTTCGGTGCTTTCCAGGTAGGCTTCCAGTCCCCGGAGTGAGAAAGCTTGGCTGTGCTCACTGGGCCTTGCAGAACTTTTACCTCGAGAGTTTTCTGTCAAACTACAGCGCCACGGTGATCGCGTTCATCGGGGCCCTGCAGATCACCCTGCTCTATGTTTTCGGCGTTGTCGTCGGTCCCCTCTTCGATGCTATCGGACTCAAGGTAAGTCGTAGCGCCGCTTTGTATCTTGGCGGTACGCTGACTAGTCCTCAGTACCTCTACCCGGTCGGCGCGCTGGGCGGCGTCGTTTCGCTCGTCGCGCTCTCGTTCACCCACCCGCAGCAGATCTGGCAGCAGTTCCTCTCCCAAGTGTGTAGCAGCAGCGATCCCGTCACTCGCCCTCTGTTGACCCTTCTCCCCAGGGCGTCCTGTTCGGACTGACGGTAGGTTTCGGCACGTACCCGGCCCTCGCGGTCGTCGGACAGTACTTCAAGGCGAAGCGTGCGCTCGCGATGGGCACCGTTGCCGCCGCGAGCAGCATCGGCGGCGTATGCCTGCCCATCATGGTCTCGCGCCTCATCAAGAACATTGGTTTCGGTAGGAGCAGAACAGGTCTTGCGCAATCGACCAGCGTCTGAGGTGCATTTCTCTCTGTTGCAGCATGGACGGTAAGAGTTCTTGCTTTGCTAACCCTGTGAGTACCATACCATTTGCGCGGTCTCTGCCCGTGGGTTGTAAAGCCGAACACTGATACTCATCTGCATTCATCAGATTTTGCTATGCGCTGGCGATGCTCATCTCGCGCACTAGACTGCCTAAGAAGCCGCTGCCAAAGGCGCAGAACCTCGTCGACTTTGGTGGGTTCAAGGACCCGCGGTACCTCACGCTAGCCATCGGGTCCATTCTTGTCAACCTTGGGCTCTACTCGCCGTACTACTACATCGGTGCGCCTTGCGCCTCTCGCTTGTACGTTCACCAACATTGACTGTGCCACACCAGAGCCCTGCGCGATCGAATATGCCGTCTCGCCCTCCATCCACACGTACCTGCTGCCGATGCTGAACGGACTGTCGTTCTTTGGACGGATCATGTGCGCTGCCTACTCGTACTCAGGTGTCACCTCTTCCCTAACTTGCTGTACAGTGGCGGTCAGCTCGCGGATCGGTACGGCCGGCTGAACGTGTTGTGCCCGTGCACCCTGATTGCGGGCGTGCTGTGTTTTGCGCTCTGGCTCCCCGCCCGTGGAGCCGCAGCGCTCATCGCCTTTTCGTGTGCATACGGTATGTCCGACTATCTACCCCTTACGCTGCCTTGTCATCTCCTGCCCTCGTACCTCACTTACTGACGACTGCATAGGCTTCTTCTCAGGTGTGTTCATCTCGGTCACGCCTCCCGCCGTCGGCCAGATCTCGCCCGTCGACCGCCTCGGCGCGCGCATCGGGACGTTCTTCTTGCCCACGGCTGTTGCGACGCTCCTCGGTACGCCTATTGGCGGCGCGTTCGTCCGCGACGGGACTTCCACGGAGTATCATTATGTCGCCATCTTTGCGGTGCGTACATGACCTATGAGACGATCCGCGGGCGGCTCATTTCTTCTGGTTTGTGCAGGGCGTCATGGTCCTCGCCGGAGGCGTCATGCTCTGTGTCTCTCGAATGCTCTGTGACAGGAGCCTTAGGACCAAGTGGTAAACAGGGCAGTGTCAGGAGAGCCGTGGTACGACTTACTACAGGCAATGGTCAAATATGTGTCCAGGAGTCTATCCAGGACCCAAATATAGCACGAATGCGAGTCAGCTTCACATTTAACGCCACTGTATGTCAGCAGCGAGCTAGCGTCATTGCACATGGTTGGATGTGTGGACCAACGCTTGGCGGGCGACGCGAGCGCCGATCGCGGTGTGGAGTATACCGGATCCGCGGTACCAGGAGTCCGCTATGGCGCACACTCGGCGCCGGTGCACGCATGTCGCGCGTCGGGCTAACGACAGCCTGTCTCGGTGTCCGCCACCTTGTACTCCTGCGCCGTCGCCACTCTCTCAAACCAATGACGATGCTGCCGGACTGAAACCCAAGTTAGGTCGCCCATGCATCTCTGGAGTTATCGACAGCGTGGCAAGCAGTGGTTCACCTCGTTTCGAGTCGCTGAACTCTGGAGAGCATCGGAAGACGACGGGACTTGAGTCCCACTGCCTCATCGCGTTTGCCGGCTCGGTGTAAGTGTTTTCTATGCCTTCTATTTGCTGAGATAACGATGCGTCCGACAGAAGCTCGGGGACTGCCACACGGTCAGTCCGAGCGTGAGCTCTTAGGCCAGAAACTCTCGCACGCCCGTGAGCCGGGCTCGGGACCCTTGTACGTCGCGCAGTTTCAGTTAGTTACGACTTGTGTAAAAGGTGAAAAGGCTCTCAAAGCCAACCACGTCGCGTCGTCTCCGAGGCACATGAGATCGTCGCTGTTAGAATGGTCATCGGAAAGGTGATTCACGGCTCTCTTCCCCATGTGGGAGAGCGCATGAGTTACAATAGCTGTTCTACTCCATGTTCCTGCACTTTATTCTATCAGCGGATATTAATTCATTCACGGAAATGTATGTGCAGCCTCAACCTACCGTGTAATAGCTAATATCATGTTGGCTAGCAACTAGGTCGGATCACTCATGGGCACTGCCGCATGAGATAACGTATCTGTCTATTTGACCACCATTTGGGTGGCCTGCCACCCATTGCACATGTCTCGTAGGGAAGAGTTGCCAGGATCTCTGGAGGCTACGTGCCATGCGTATCGGACTACGTAGCGGTGGTGCAAGCGTCCGGACAGGATAGGGTCGATGACCAGCTCCAACTCGACCTTTGCCCAGTCTCTCGCAACCATCTCCATCCAGTCTTCGGGAGCGGCGTCCGCATGCAATGCGTGGAGCTGCTCAGCGAACGCCAGGACATCCTGCCCTCGCGCCTCGCAGAGCGTCCAGCGGATAATGCGGTAGCAACCGAGGAACTCGAGCTTGGGGGATGACACTGCGCGCTGCTGGAAGAGCGGGAGTCGGCGTCCAGCGTTCTCGTCGAGATATGAAATGTTGCGGTCGGTCCAGAGCTCGGTCGGTGGTGCGAGGTGTGCTCCTGCGCGCACGACGACAGTCGAAAAGAGTGAGGAAAGGGCGGGAGGTTCGGCGCGGACTGATTCGACAGCATGTGTCGGTTGCATGCCTCTGTTGAATACGTAGTCCTGCTCGCCGGGGAATGCACTCTCAATGGTCTTTGTTCGATAGCGGACGCTCTTCTGATGTCGAATACGTTTCATGCGGTAAATATCGCTTTGTGTCGCGTTCCATGGACAGTGTTCCATCCCCGTATGTACATAGAAGCATCGCGCTGGCTCAGCTGCGGCTTGGGTGATCATAGAGTGGACAATTGCTAACCGTCTGTGGGTCGCCTTGTGTCGGCGGGTTGTCTGTGAAGGCGCCAACACCATAAATCCACTGGTGGAGAGCATCTTGTAGGCCATTGAACCGCTCAAGACGGTGCCAGAAAACCTAAATAGCAGTGTGTCCTAGTTAAAGGATATCGGCAATAGAGACAAAGAAGACCAAACGCAGGACTCCAGGGCGACTTGTGACAAGTCCAGAAGTCAAATAGCTCCCCAAATCGGAGTGACCAGTTAATCTGCGAGGTAGTACGGGGGTGGTTGCGTAGATAGGAAGGAGTACACGACTGAACACGGCTGAGCATCGAGGCCTTGAGACCTGGACAGAGGGTTCTGTGCGCAGTTTACCACGCGTTCGCCGAAGTCATTCGACACGAGGTGATCCATGTGACATGACTCGTCCTGTAAGTTCACCGATAAACGGGTGGTGAGGTTCACGCCACTCACGCTTCGACATTGTAGCAATTATTATGGGAGGTGACTTGAAAGCGAAATCTCGAAAGCTGAGTGGTAAATTCCACGTATGGTGCACTGGCCCTTGGATAGGGACACACCGAATCCGGACGAGACCCTATATCGTGGACAAATGAGCGCTGACGTTGCCTGAACCTCAGAATGGTGTGCAAAATTGTCAGTGATTCAGAGTTGAGACCTGAGTCCGGGCCTCCTAAATGGACGCACCACCGAGAACGTAAGCGCAGGACAGAAACAACCGAGACGTCTTATATGCTGATAAAGAACCAAGCGTCATTCACTGAATATACTGACCGCAGATCCGCTGTCTAGTATGGTCTGGGTGGAAGCGGGAAAACTTGCATGCTATTGCACATAGCCTTGCTAGCAGACCCTAGCAGCATTTCCAAGCAGATCAATTAGCCAAAAGAATGAGAATTGGTCTGTCTCTTCCTTCGAAGGCGACACGAGAATGTACACTGGTGCGTACAGTAGTAAGAGGAGCCTAAGCAATCTGCGCAGGTCGAGTTCGCCTTAGATAATCATTTTCTTACTCTTGCTTACATCAATAGGCGCCTTGTAAGTAGCTCTTGCTTACATCTCTTACTTCAAGAAAGCGCTCACATTTTCGCTCGTCTTCAACTGCTTGCGGCTACAATGCATCTGCACTCTTCGAGTACAGAATGCGCGATACGACGCTGAATACCAAACCGAAGGTCTGTTGTGTTGATAATTCGCTGCTATATCCAGGACTCGTCAATCTTAACAGTTTGCAGGGTTCAAAGAGTATTAGCAGACGTGAATGAGGGTCGCCGAGCCGTCGATCCTAGGGCAGCTTGGTCTTCAAAACTGTGGTACGGGTCGTACCGTCGCGCAGACGGCTCTCTGACTCAGCAGCATCTCCCACGAGTACGTGAGCACAACCCGCTTGGTCCGGTGTCGGACGTGGGAACCTCGCCGTCCTTGTGAACGGGCGGCGGCGTGTTATGCGGGTACGCGCTTCAAACCCGACCACCGATATGTTGCTGAGGTTCTCATCGTCGGCACCGCCACGTCCACATTGAAGCGAAGATGCTTTGAGGTTGCCAGTTGCTAGAACATTCTGGCACGCTTGTCGATGCTATCCTACCAGGGCGTGTTTTGAATCCCAATGCCTCCAGTCGTGGTGCAACGCAGGGCATAGGTGGCTTTTAGGTCTGACACGAGGCGAGGGACGTACTGCTAGCCTTAGTTGCAACATGAACTGATCCTTACCTGCAACAGCTATGGGAGACGAACCCCATGTAGTGCCCTCTGCGAGTCCTACCTCGCGAGAAGAGTGTCTTTTGCCGTCGGGACCAGATTCACGGTATTTTCTCAAGGCTATTTGGTGCGCGATCTTGTTCATGTCGTCTTACCATGGTACTCGTGCTGATACGTTCCCAGTTCTGTTACGGGCACCCAGTCGGCACTCCCGTAAGGCCTCTAGGACTAGGCTGTCCTACCTTTTTCCTCTCCGATTTCTCTGTCGCAATCAGCCAGGAAGCCGACTCAGATCCTGAGCTTTGGATCCTTGCTCTCACGCATTGGGCAGACTTGTTCAACGGAAGTAGCGTGCTCTTCACCGGCAGTGCCCGCACGACACTCAGACCGACGTCGGCGGTCGATATGCGGTAATTCGTCCCCCGGTGCCGCAGACGTGTCATTCACAGGTTACGGTCTGGCGACATCCCATTGGCTAGAGAAAATTACTACTGTGCGTGTTAGTTGAGCCGCCTCACGTCGATTCGACGGTGTTCCAAAGTGGACTGTAGCAACATATCGCGCACGGAGATGGTATAAAAGGACTGCACGACTGCTGCACCCCCTCAGACCTCGAGTCTCTTCCTTAGCTCTAGTAAGCAGCAGCAAGACAGCGGACATGGCCTTCAAGCAGCTCTTTGCGGCTATCTCTCTTGCGCTCTCGCTCTCGGCTGCGAACGGTCTGCCTTTCGCACTTTATGCTCACTCTACGTGCTGAATGTTTGTTTGGTTATAGCGGTCGCAGTGAAGGAGAAGCGCGCAACCTGCGCTAACGGCGTGACCGTTGGTGACGCGTCCTGTTGCGCCTGGTTCGATGTTTTGGATGACATCCAGGAGAATCTGTTCCACGGCGGGCAGTGCGGCGCTGAAGCGCACGAGTCGATCCGTCTGTAGGTCTTACAGTCGCAGTCATCCCGCGTATATGCCTCTGAGCTCCTGCACAGCGTCTTCCACGATTCTATCGCTATCTCTCCCGCTATGGAGGCCCAGGGCAAGTTCGGGTAAGTGACGGCGTGCGTGATGGTACGCATTGCTCGGTCGTTGCTGAGCCTTGCTTGCAGAGGTGGTGGTGCAGACGGCTCCATCATGATCTTCGACGACATCGAGACGGCGTTCCATCCCAACATCGGTCTCGACGAGATTGTCAAGCTTCAGAAGCCGTTCGTCCAGAAGCACAACGTCACCCCTGGCGACTTTATCGCCTTCGCCGGGGCTGTCGCACTCAGCAACTGCCCTGGTGCCCCTCAAATGAACTTCTTCACCGGTCGCGCTCCTGGTATGTGCTTCATTCCAGTTCACCCCAAGGATTCCCAATAACATTGGGACTGTAGCTACATCAGCAATTTCCTAGCGGCTCTTACAGCGCCTTTGGCACTTTCACAGACGCGCAAGCATTCAGACGGCGTTCTTATTCAGTTATGTACCGCTTTCAAAGCACGGCTTTCAGCTGTCAGACAGCTCTACAGTGTGCATCAAACAGTGTAAAGTGGCCTACATTCTAGTTTCCCAGCATTAAGTACAGGCTCAAGTTCAGGTTCATCCAGGGGACGGATTGCACATGAATGAAGTTAAGCAGTGTATATTAATGCAGATACGATACAGTGTTGGTATATCTACAGGGGAACTATCCTAACTTATCAGGGGTCCTCAAGCCATGTGCACGGTGCTACCAGATGTGGAACCTCATAGGCAATGCATGCCAACATGTATGAGGATGCAGCCCTGGACGTCAGAGTGTCAGTTACGCAACCACATATGATAGCATGCAACCAACTGCTGCTTGAACATGGACACGAGCATCGACACGCCCACGGCAGCGCATGCAAATGTACTGGGTATTCCTGCGTACTTGGGCACAACGTTGATGCATTTGCCATACAACGAAGGGACAACGGCGGTGTCACGGCCCCGATGCACCCGGCACCATGGACAGCGAGGGGCAGCTCACATAGGTGATGCATCTGGCCGGCATGCGAGGTGAATGGATCTTGCACGTTCGTCTTCACACATGTCGTTGCAATGGTTGTAGCGGAGGACAGAGGTGACGAGCGAGGGCAGCAACAAACCAAGAATGCACACTCACCCTGTATGGACACCAGATCCTACGAGTGGTTTCCTGTGGCAGACGTGTGCAAGGTGGCGAAGCGCACAGAAGGACTTGCTGTCGTCCAGCACATCGGCGGGCGCGAAGCGCAAGCAGAACGAGGGAGCTGGCCCCCGGCCGGCTTGGAAAGGTCATATGGGTACGTTGGTTGGTATCGAAAAATATGACAACTCACCGGTGTTCCACCAGGCTCTTACGCCCTGTACACTCGTCTATTTCTCCCAGTAGTCATCTTGGTTCACGGTTTGTGCATGTCTGTTCATTCCGTGCCATCGTGTCCTTGAGTGGTCGGTCTTCTGGATTGCTCCAGTAAGTAAAGTCGTGTGATTCATAGCCTTCAAGACTGACCGAATGGAGAGGAGAGGTACTCGTGGGTCAACCCAGGAGCATAGGTGTCGACGAGAGGACAGGCAAGTCGAGAGTGTAAAGCGCCGGCTGGACTTGGCACGGGCGCGTTCAACGAGGTCGAACCGTGGGAATACTGAAGCTTGAAGGAGCTCCCTTCACCGAAACGCATGCAGGCAGTCTGCCACGATGCCCCATCCTCTTACCTGGCCCCTGTCGGTGGCATTGCTGTCGACATTCAAAAATGGAATTCGGTTTACACACAGTTGGCACGCATATCTTCAGGTTGCTCGGCGGAGGTGAGCACACCTCGGATGACAGCGTCGACGAGCACGCAGATGCAAGAAGCGGTGAGCTTTCGTGGAATTGTTAGCCCGCATGGTATATAATGTAAGGTATGGTATTTGTTTGTGAAAGATGAGGTGTAAATACGCAATTTATATGCGAAACAAAGGGGGTAGGGCTCAGAGGTTAGTGTCCATGCCTGTTTGTGCATGTCTGTACTTGATGAAATGCTTTTACTTGATGGTGACATCCTACTTGACGACGAAAGCCGCTCTTTGCGTCTTTGTGGCGCTTGTGACAGCAGCAAGTATGAAAGCGCTGCAAGACGGTCTGGGATATTGCTGATGTACCCAGCCAGCTCCAGATGGCCTTGTTCCCGAACCGTTCCGTAAGTGCATACTTCTAGACAGACGTCACCGTACTTTCGCTCACATCTGCACCCAGACACTGTCGATCAAATCATCAGCCGTGTCAATGATGCCGGACAGTTCGATGAGCTCGAGCTTGTATGGATGCTTTCGGCGTAAGTCTCGAGATTGTGTGTCAGTTCATCCTATCTGACTGCCTGGCAGGCACTCCGTCGCGGCAGTCAACGACGTCGATCCGACTGTCCAAGGTTTGCCCTTCGACTCGACGCCCGGAATCTTCGACTCCCAGTTCTTCGTCGAGACTCAGCTCCGTGGCACCGCGTTTCCCGGGTCTGGCGGCAACCAGGGTGAGGTCGAGTCGCCTCTTCCCGGCGAGTTCCGCATCCAGTCGGACCACACCATCGCCCGCGACTCGCGCACGGCGTGTGAATGGCAGTCCTTCGTCAACAACCAGTCGAAGCTCGTCTCTGACTTCCAGTTCATCTTCCTCGCCCTCACCCAGCTCGGCCAGGACCCGAACGCGATGACCGACTGCTCGGATGTTATCCCACAGTCGAAGCCCATCCCCGGCAACCTTCCGTTCTCGTTCTTCCCCGCAGGCAAGACCATAAACGATGTTGAGCAGGCGGTGCGTGATCTACATATTCGTAGGCGCGATGATCCTGATCTTTGCCTCGCAGTGCGCGGAGACCCCATTCCCCACACTCACGACCCTCCCTGGACCCGAGACCTCCGTCCAGCGCATGTGAGTACACAATCTAGGTTCAGCCCAGAAGCACGCACTGACAGCCTTTAGTCCGCCGCCCCCAGGTGCTTAAACAAGAACAAGTCGAGAACGATAGTATCTTCACTGTATCGGTAGCTGATTCAGTCGTTATAAATGTGACCTCTTTCACCCTATACGCCTCTATTCTTCAGACTTCCATTCCCTTGTCTCCGTATGTATAGATTGCGGCCTTAACTCTCAACAGCTTACATCGCAACGATGACGATCTCGACTAACGGATCTGTCCCTACTCATCCACCCAATGACATAATCATCATCTCTGGCATGGGGGTGTTGGTGAATGGGTAAAATGAAAATGTGATCACAGACTCCTTCGCAACATTTATCCAATTATCAGAGCTGTCACTTCACAGTCAGCTTCCATGGCCACTCGGATGCAAGCGGTGCTCACCTTGAGTGTGCCCACAGAGCGACAGTCTTTGTCTGCATCACCTGCTGCACCACGGGCGAGCTGCGGTCCCATGAAAACGTGCGCACCTGCATCCGCGGCATGCTGCGCAGATTTGTGGCGAGACGCGGCGTAGTCATGTCGGGCACCTCACGGGCAGAGGTGGACATCGTGTACCACGTTTTGGAGCCTCTATATGTGCCATCGTATATCACGTCGGCGTTTGGGTCCGTGTGGACCGAAATCCCAAACCCTCGGATCGTCACCGATACACGTGCGATGTTCTCGAGCGGCCCTTCCGCCTTGATGGAAAGCATACTGACCCTTCGCATGCCGCCGCAGATGGAAGTTGAAATCGATCCCATTGCTACAACGACATCGTAGCAGTAGTTCGCCTGCAGCAGGATGCGGTCGACGAGCTCGCGAGGTAGACGGCGCTCTCCGAGGATGGTCTGCACCTCCACAATGTCTTCCATCACCGGTGTGTATGGTCCGCGTCGTCTGTAATCTCGCTTCTCTGCACAGCGCAGGCGTCAGAACTTATTGGCATATGCGTCGATGAGAGCCGGAGAAGGGGTGTCATCAGCTTACTGTGATATTCCTGCACTTCTCCTGCAGCCCTACGTCCAAATCTGCGCAGCAGCACCTGGCGCAAGCCTCGGAAAGCCATGTAGGACTAGAGAGAGCGGGATGATGGTAGCGAGTGGAAAGGGTCGAGAATTGAGACAACTACTCGGCATATGTATTGAACGATATTAGGGTTTGCGTAGTACGCACGTGCTAATTGTGATGTCTGGGAAGATAGCCATTCCCTGCCAGGTCATTCAATCGCCGCGTATGGCGGTGAGTATGTGCTGTGATAGCCAGGTGGCTCTTTGGGGGAACAGCCCTCGCTGAACATGGGAAGGGGGTAGCATTCTGTCAACGTTGTCGCCAGAAAAGTCAAGTACTCATACATATCACTGTGGACAGTACGCTGATATACATGATAATACACTTCTACTGCAGAGGATGATGTACCGTCACGATCCAACCATGTGCCATTTCGACCTTGCAAGTCCTAGTCTCCGTGATGATTTAAGCACCCGGCGGCGGGGGGCTGTTGGGGTGACTCTTTAGATTGGGTGTCCAAACATCGACTCAGAATGGGTGCTCACATGCGCTGGACAGAGGTCTCGGGGCCCGGGAGGGTCGTGAGCGACGGGAAGGGCGTCTCGGCGCACTGCAAGAGGAGCTATCAGTATCGTCGGCGCCTTCCGAAGCGGTAAATACGCACGGCCTGCTCGACATCCTTCATGGTCTTGCCGGCGGGGAAGAACGAGAACGGAAGGTTGCCGGGGATGGGCTTCGAGATCGGGATGACGTCGGAGCAGTCGGTCATCGCGTTCGGGTCCTGGCCGAGCTGGGTGAGGGCGAGGAAGATGAACTGGAAGTCGGAGACGAGCTTGGACTGGTTCGCGACGAACGACTGCCACTCGCACGCCGTGCGGGAGTCACGAGCGAGCGTGTGGTCGGTCTGGATGCGGATCTCGCCCGGAAGCGGGGAGGTGACCTCGCCTTGGTTGCCACCGGAGCCGGGGAAGGTGAGGCCACGGAGCTGAGTCTCGACGAAGAACTGGGAGTCAAAGATTCCGGGGGTCGAGTCGAAGGGCAGGCCCTGAACGGTCGGGTCCACGTCGTTGACTGCAGCAACGGAGTGGCTGCAGCAGATGTCAGTCGAGTCCAACTGGTTGTGCGTGTAAGTGACTTACGCGGAGAGCATCCAAACGAGCTCGAGCTCATCGAACTGGCCGGCGTCGTTGACACGCTCGATGAGCTGGTCGACAGTGTCTGAAGGGATAGTCAGTAATGAGACGCTCAATTCATTTCATTACCACTTACGGAAGGGCTCGGGGACGAGGCCATCGGGAGCAGCCTTGGTAGCTGTTGCGCGGATGAGTATTTACAGCAATCGCGTAGAGATCATAAAACATACCAGGGGCGCGACCGGTGAAGAAGTTCATTTGGGGAGAGCCAGGGCAGTTGCTGAGGGCGACCGCACCAGCGAAGGCAATGAAGTCTCCGGGGGTCACACCGTGCTTGGCGATGAACGGCTTCTGCAGGTTGACGATCTCGTCGAGGCCAATGTTCGGGTGGAACGCAGTCTCAATCGTGTCGAAGATGATGATAGAGCCGTCAGCACCTCCACCGCTGCACGAGAACACTTAGTAACCGCAAGATGTTGTCCTATGTACCCGCTACTTACCCGAACTTGCCTTGGGCCTCCATGGCGGGCGAGATGGCGATCGAGTCGTGGAAGACGCTACAGACAGTTCAGTGCATTGACGTAGGAGGACCACCTCAGACACCTACAGGCGGATCGACTCGTGAGCCTCAGCGCCGCACTGGCCACCTTGGAACAGGTTCTGCTGGATGTCGTCGAGGACGTCGAACCAGGCGCAGCATGACGCGTCGCTGACGGTGGCACCGTTCGAGCATGTGGCACGTTTCTCCTTAACTACGGCACCTGCACGTCGTAGCCCACATTATCAATATCGTTCGTGGTGGAATGACCCGAAGAATGCGTACCGTGCGCCACGGAGAGCGAAAGGGCGACGGAAATCGCTGCGATGAGCTGCTTGAAGGCCATTGCCGCTTGATAGCTGACTGGGGACGATGGAGAGACTGGAAGTGTCTGAAGACTGTGAGGCTCGCGTCCCCCTTTTATACCGCGGTGGTAGCATGACAAGTACAGTCTTGGCGAGACGTCAGTGGTAGACGCGTTCGAGTCGCGCGCACACAATCAGTAGCCGGAGAGCGAAAGCAACGCGCATGCCTAGACTGTGTGTAAGGGCTGCACTGAAGCGGACAGATCAACTACTCTTTTCCAAATGCGGACGTGAGCGTCGGAGCGCGAGAACCGCCCCGACGCCTCGACTGTACAAGGAAGCAGGCCGCCTGGAAGAAATCTACTGATGGCTGGGAGAGCGGGTCCGAGCCAAAGGGCTCGAGCTTGGCATTCCGGCAGCTCTTGGCGAGAGAGAGTGCTGCCAGCGCAGGGCGGACCAGTCCCATGCCGGAGATTAGTGCGGGCCGGGACGCTTGTCCCTGGCATGAACTGAAAAGTTCAGTCAATATCACAGACCGCTAGCAGATGTATACAGTTGCATATCACATACCGCTGTGAATCACCCTATTGTATGGTCCCGATCAGTAATGGACGATTTACCGTAGCGTAGGGCCAGCGATACGCGTCTCTTTATTCAGCTGTCCAAAATGATCCTGCTTAATCGATGTCAGTAGGGCAACATAGCAGCACACAAGCGCAAACTTGCATCGGGACCGCAACCCGCTTCTAACCGGTCAATACCGCGCGCTGCGTCCATGATAGAGGGCGAGGAAGCCTTTGGTACAGCTCTACAAGGCAAGACTCCACAAGTTCACCAGATAACCTTAGGGGTGCACCGCGCAACCCCGTCTGCCACACCAGAACAAAGAGAGAGAATGTCAGTGACATACTGTGCTAATGATAGAACAGAAGCGTACTTGCCTAGCCTGCCGTTCTCTGCCGTCCATCTTGTCCGTGATGTTATTCCCACCCGACGTCGGTCCGAGCGACTCGCTCTCACGCACTCCTGAGACGGTTTTCCATGTTATTTTTAGATGTGACCACGTTCTGCACTGACAGCGGTGATTCGCCTAGCTGCGCCACTGCGTGCGAGCACAAGTGGGGTGGCCTGGGACGTGCTGGGACTCGGTCGAGGGTTTTCTCTTGACAACCTGACACAGAGCCTCAGAGCTAGCAAATGTGGAATGAAACTCGCAGTGTTAGACGGAAACCATGCATCGTTACTCCATGGTATTGGGTCTGCACCAGTCCAAGCGAATCGGAAAGCCGTGCTTACAGCACATATGAGCGATATGCGGGCCTGGCATTCCGCGGAGGAGACATGAGCAGAACATGATGCAATGACTCTGTGCTTGAAAATGCGCATCCTGGTCTGACCAATGGAAGCGGGAGGATTCAAGTCAATGGGACATTCGCGCTTTCGCTGAGCATTGTGCAACTCACCGGCACTCTGTGATTATAACTCTTGCCACTTCATATCAGCCGCCTAACAGAAAGGCATACTTACTTCGATGCACTTCACAAATGCTGTGAAATTGTACTGCGTCCTGAGTGTTCGAGAGTCCCAGCGTCGTTGAGGTCAACTTGTTCTCAGCCGACGAGCTTACGTAAGCCGAGTCGATCAATGTAAACAGCGCGCCAGAATTTTTGTCCACACTCTTTGCGAGGGAATCAACAACAGGTAGCCGTCTTTGCGAACAGGCACTGTATTGTCGTGGTCCTATGGTGCAGGTTTTGCCAAGTTGGAAGGATTCACGGAGGAGGATAAAAAAATTAATACTCCGATACGGGGAATCGAACCCCGAGCTATCGCGTGAAAGGCGATAATGTTATCCGTTACACCATATCGGACTACTCGCAATACGCACTCAGTAACTATAACGATTTGCACGTCTAGACGCGTCATGAATCTGGGGATTCGAGACTTTGGGACGCGCACCCTTTTGTCCTGATCCACTTTCATTTCTCGTTGCACATTCTCCCATAACACGCCCAACAAAACACAGACGAAATGTCGGACAGCGGAAGTGGTCGCAGCACGCCTTCAGGCTGGAAGCGTCCGGCGAATACAGGTCCCAGGATAGGCCGGCTTGGCGATGCCACAGGTGCTGCGCCATCCTCGTCCAGGTATGCACAGTGGCCATCTCGGCTGCAGAGTGAAGTCTCGACTAAGTTTTCGCCTGCAGCGGCGGCGGGCGACGCATCGCTACCCTGCGCGATGTGGGGTCGGGCAGTGGCGGACCCTCGCTTGGCGGTTTCGGCGGGGGTAGACCTGATGATGACGATGACGAGGAAGAGGAGGGTCAGGATCCCCAAACTTTCTTTGCAGGAGGTGGCGAGCGCAGGTATGTTATCCTGGACTAAGCTTTACCACCTGTACTTATCCCCCGTAGTGGCGTCTCTATCCAAGGACCGCCCGGACGGGGCCCTGTCCCTGGCGGCGATGTCGTAAGAGATCTACTGAGGCGTGCTGCAGAGTGAGTAACTGGAAGTTGGCTCTGGCTTCCATGCGTACTAAGTTTGGATACAACAGGGCCGGACCCCCGCCTGCGCCTTCACCTGGGCCGACTCGTTCGGTATTCTCGGGTGGCGGACATGTCCTCGGTGGAGAAGATGTAGAAACTAGATATGTCCCTGATCCACTTGCAGACCGTGCGTCTTCATTCTGCTCTCTTGACGAGCGCATCAACTCACGATTATGATTGCCTCGTGTTCTCCAACATATTCGCACCCATTCATTGGTCCATCTCTGGTCACATTTGGCTTTACACCTCTACTTCGACCCGACGGTAACTCCCTCATCTTTGGAACATCTCGGTACAAAGCGCAAGACGAGGACGCTCCCACCGCAATACGCCGGATCACGTTTTGGCGGGAAGGCTTTAGTGTGGACCATGACGACACCACCGGCGAGCTTCGACGCTACGATGACCCCGCGAATGCACAGATTCTCCGCGAAATTAACGAAGGCCGCGCACCTCCGTCGATACTGAACATTTTGCCTGGTCAGCCGGTCGAGCTTCGCATCGCGAAGCGCACCCACGAAGACTACGTCGCTCCTACCTCTGGCGGTGGTATCCGTGCGTTCGCCGGTACGGGACATCGCCTCGGATCGCCAATCCCCGGCCAGCCGAGCACCTCCTCGGCAGGTGCATCGAGCATGCCTGGTGGCTTCCCGACAAGTGCAGGCGCCGGGTCTCCCTCGAGTGCGACGGGCACGGATCGAGAGAGCATGAACACTCTCTTCGAGGTCGATAACAGCCTGCCGACAACTCGGGTGCAGGTGCGCCTCGCGGACGGGTCTCGCCTTACCGCTCGCATGAACTTGACGCACCGCGTACGCGACCTCCGCGGGTTCGTCAACGCGTAAGTACCGTTACTTGATTGTAAGATTGTCAGTGTGCTTGACCTTCTCTGTAGCTCCTCTCCCGGTGCCGCCAGCCGACCATACACGCTCAACACAGCACACCCAGCGATGAAGCCCCTTACCGACGAGGAAATGACGATTGAGCAAGCCGGGCTCGCTAACAGCGTCGTAGTCCAGCGATGGGTCTGAAATACGACGGGGCGCAGTGCAACGTGACCGAAATGGAGAACTTCAATGGAGATGATTAGCTCCTTGTTTCTTGCTGTATGATAAGTAGACTCCAGCATGTGTACCCTTATACAATCGGCATTGTGCAAGCAATATCAGCATGACCTGGATCGAGCATTACAGCTGCTCTTGGCACAGGCTTACGTAAGATATTGAGGTGGAAGGCGGCTGAACCGGATTGTTGTGGGAACTGATCGTTCTCTTCGTTGACCTTCACCATTATCTCCCAGTTTCGAGCAAATCATCCTAAATTTCTCTGCTCAAAGAAGCGTGACATCCCGAGCTTCAGGTGCTCAACTCTGCTTGACGAGCTGGTCGTGCAGAAGGTGCGAGCGGTGAGGGGAACTACCTCTCATGTATGACAGTCAACGGAGGACGAATCGAGCGATGTCACCGGTAAGTAACTTTGCCTGCTTTACATGTCATTTGTCCCGTATTACTGACCTGTCTCTGGGGCTCTATCATGCCTAGCGTAATAGCAGGGCAGTGTGCAGGCAAGACCAGGGAGGATCATGCCTGTCCGTACTTGCCAGATTCCATATAACGCTATGTACTCGCCCATCGACCAACGAGTTGAGAATGCCTCGGTTTGTATTGGCTGTCCTCTTCGAGGCTGGTCGTCCCCCACATAGTGAGCGACGCCGAACCGTATCACGACGGCTGCACACATCCTCACACATCCAAATATAGCCAAGCGAATGAGCGTGCAGAGCGCCTCGCAAACTCTCAAGTAAAAATATCATGGTAATGTTCTCAAGCGTCCGTGTATGCTGCTTTCTCGGATACAGCTCGGTCATGAGAAACCCGACGGTGCAACATGTCGCGAAACACAAGGTCAGAACATAGCCGGGTCACCTCGTCATTTCTGCTGCGAACGATTTCGTCTAGGATGGAGCTATCTTTAGAACGTACATGGTACGAGATCGAACCTCTGCCGACGTCGGCTTGCTGACCCTCGACATTTCTCTGTACGGTGTTGCGTAGCAAGACGATCGGTGTGGCGGATGGTCTAAGCGATAGATGCGAGCGTTGTGGCGAAGATCAAACGTCAGTGCGAGAATGTTTTTGTGCGTTTCGTTGTCTCATCAACCTCAAATACGTATACGATAGTATGGTCTGTCTCCAGACGACTCAAGGTGCATCCATACGCTTCATTGAACAGAACCAAGGGTTTGGGTGTCTCGCATCGTCGCTTAATCTGCCCCCGTGCTCGTGTACTGGGATGCCCATTCGATCAAGTACGTCGGTAAGCACTAGTATCCGGTGCCAAGTTGACTTGAAACGGCTACACCATCTCTTCCATGTCGTAGGAACTGTGCACGGAGCCGATACCGAGCCCCTTGCCTCGGTCCCGCACTCTCAGGAATTGTATGTTTTCATCTGTTGTACAGGATGTTAACTCAATGGTGAGCTTAACGTGGTGGGCAAAATGCCCTCATCAAGGACACCATCTGTCGACTAACCGGACCCGCATTTGACCCTTCACAGGCTGCAATACACATCTCTGTAATCGGCTGGTAAAGCCCATCGAGTGCACGAACAGGATGGGTCAGAGAGGCGGCCCAGGCACCAAAGGGCGCGGAGAGAAACGTATAAAGGCGAGGGCAAATCGACCTCCTCTCTCCAAGGCACTCGTCTTCTCCTACAGTCAGTCGAACGGCCATGGCTTTCAAGCAACTCGTCGCCGCAATTTCTCTAGCTCTTTCCATCTCTGCGGTCCAAGGTGCGCCTTCTGTTACCACCGAGCGACAGCCAGAGTCCTGACCTCACTGCCAGGTGCCGCCGTCAAGGAGAAGCGTGCCACTTGCTCGAATGGCGCCACTGTTGGCGACGAATCGTGCTGCGCGTGGTTCGATGTTCTCGACGACATCCAGGAGAACTTGTTCCAAGGCGCTCAGTGCGGCGCTGAGGCTCATGAGTCGATTCGCCTGTAGGCACTCCTACTCCCTCTGTCATGAGTCTCGGCTCACCCAGTCGTAGCGTCTTCCACGATGCAATTGCCATCTCGCCCGCCATGGAGGCGCAGGGCCAGTTCGGGCAAGTATCGCGCATGTGGCACATTTTACCAACACTCGCTGACCCATCTTCTCTAGCGGTGGAGGTGCTGATGGCTCTATCATCATCTTCGACACGATTGAGACTGCGTTCCACCCGAACATTGGTCTCGACGAGATCGTCAACCTGCAGAAGCCGTTCATCGCCAAGCACGGTGTGACACCCGGAGACTTCATTGCTTTCGCGGGCGCAGTCGCCCTCAGCAACTGCCCTGGTACTCCCCAGATGAACTTCTTCACCGGTCGTGCTCCCGGTATGTCTTAAAGTCTGACAAAACTAATACTCGACTGACTTTGCCTGTGTAGCCACCCAAGCCGCTCCAGACGGCCTGGTCCCGGAGCCATTCCGTACGTTCATTGCCAGTTCTGCCTATCGTTGCTGAAGCTGAAAACCCCTTCAGACACCGTCGACCAGCTCATTAACCGTGTCAACGACGCCGGTCAGTTCGATGAGCTCGAGCTCGTTTGGATGCTTTCCGCGTGAGTGCTCATGCGTCCGGCCCGATAAACTCGGCTGACACCTGCTACAGCCACTCCGTTGCTGCAGTCAACGACGTGGACCCGACCATCCAGGGCCTGCCCTTCGACTCCACTCCCGGCATTTTCGACTCCCAGTTCTTCGTCGAGACTCAGCTCCGTGGTACCGCATTCCCCGGCTCTGGCGGAAACCAGGGTGAGGTCGAATCTCCGCTCCCGGGCGAGATCCGCATCCAGACCGACCACACGCTCGCTCGCGACCCCCGCACGGCGTGCGAGTGGCAATCGTTCGTCGCGAACCAGTCCAAGCTTGTCTCCGACTTCCAGTTCATCTTCCTCGCCCTCACCCAGCTCGGCCAGGACCCGAACGCGATGACCGACTGCTCCGACGTCATCCCGATCTCGAAGCCCATCCCCGGAGACCTTCCGTTCTCGTTCTTCCCCGCCGGCAAGACCGCTGCCGATGTCGAGCAGGCTGTGCGTAGCTGCCCTTTGTATTACTTCTCTATTACTGACTGACCGCCTCCTGTAGTGCGCCGAGACCCCCTTCCCATCGCTCACTACCCTTCCGGGTCCCGAGACCTCCGTCCAGCGCATGTGCGTAGCTTTCGGATCCGCTGGTAGTTACTGGAATACTAACAATGCTCTCCAGCCCGCCGCCCCCTGGTGCTTAAGGAGCGCCTTCAATGGTAACAACGGCCTCGGTGTCAAATCGTCCACGGATATCGCTCTCTCGGATCGTGTGTCACCTGTACAGTATGCATTCGGATGTGAAAATGTATACGCGTTGTTTCTACGAATTTGCGTCTCCCTCGCCGCGGAGTATCCGTTTGAGATTGCATGTGGCGCATCAGTCCCCAAGCATTTGCCATCCTGAATACCTGGATATACAACCCTGGAACAACTATCCTGAAACGATACTCAAGACAACGAATATTCGGTTATGTACTTCAGCCCGTTCCATACAAATTCTGCAGTCCCCTCCTCTTCATGTTCGATGCCCATGCTCCTCATTTCCGGGCCTTCTGCGATTAAGCACCGGGCGGGGGCGGCCTATAGAAACGCGTAGTCAGCAAAAACATCATCGCACGACGTGCAAGGCAGCGCATACACGCGAGCAACCGAAGTCGCAGGACCAGGTGCGGTCGCGAGAGTCGGGAAGGGTGTCTCGGCACAGGCAGGCTCGACGTCTTTCATGCTCTTGCCGGCGGGGAAGCGCGCGGAGTCGCCACGGAGCGGCTTCGAGATCGGGATAACATCCGAGCAGTCGGTCATCGTGGTCATGTCATGTCCCAGCGTCGAGAGAGCGGCGAAGATGAATTGGAAGTCGCTCGTGAGCTTCGACTGGTTGTCTGTGTCTGCGGTCAGCGCACGCGTCGCTGCAGGGGCGTGAGCAGGTACGTACTGACGAAGGACTGCCACTCGCAAGCGGTGCGTGTATCGCGAGCGATGAGGAAATCGGATTGGAGACGCATTTCGCCGGCGAGCGGTGACATCACTTCCCCTTGGTTGCCGCCAGAGCTGCAGGAGCGACCGGTCAGAACGCACGTACACAGATCAATGGAAAGACGAACCCGGGGAATGTGGTACCAGCAAGCTGTGTCTCGACAAAGAATTGCGTATCGAAGATTCCAGGGGTGGAATCGAAAGGCAATCCATTCCGAGTAGGGTCGACGTCGTTGGCGGCAGCGACAGAATGCCTACGCACATGGGTGGTAAATACACCAACATACGCACATAACGCGGAGAAGCTTACGCCGAGAGCAGCCAGACAGTCTCGAGTTCGTCAAACTCGCCAGCGTCGGCCATCCGAGCCAGGATTTGATCGACGGAGTCTGTTGTATGCTTCTGGTGAGCAACTTCGCATCCGCAGATTTCGGTACGTACGGAAGGGTTCTGTGACAAGACCGTCCGGAGCGGCCTTGGTCGCTAGATTCGGTACATGAGGTGCGCCCATATTTCAATCACAAACGACTCACGAGCTGGGCGACCGAGGAAGAAGTTCATTTGTGGCGCACCGGGGCAGTTGCTGAGTCCGACCGCACCAGCAAATGCGATGAAGTCGCCAGGAGTAACACCGTGCTTCTGGACGAACGGTTTCTGCAGGCGGACGATTTCGTCGAGACCGATGTTCGGGTGGAAATTGGTCTCGATAGTATCGAAGACCATGATGGAGCCGTCGGCACCTCCGCCGCTGAAGATGCACTGTCAGCATCAATGTACAATGTATGCCGTTGAGACTGTACCCGAATTTGCCCTGAGCCTCCAGCGCGGGAGAGATCGCGATGGCGTCGTGGAATACACTGTGGGCCGTGTCAGCTGGGAAAACCAACCTGAGGCTGACGGAGTCCTCACAGGCGGAGAGACTCATGTGCCTCGGCGCCGCATTGGCCGCCGTTGAAGAGGTTCTCCTGGATGTCCTGCAGAATGGGGAACCAGGCGCAGCATGCTGCGCTGGATACCGTCTTGCCGTTCGAGCAGGTTGCACGCTTCTCGATGGCAGCACCTAGTTCGTCACCGTCAGGACTGTGGCTCGCGTTATTGAGAACTGTGAAACAGGCCTTGAACCGTGCTGAGGAACAGCGCGGTAGATAGAACGACGAAAAACTGCTTGACAGACATTGGAGTATCGAGGGAACAGACGAGAAGAGCGAGTTGCTGAGGTACGGTGCCCTCCTGCTACGGCTTTTATAGTTGTAGTTGGCTGGCAGGGCTCACGTTGAAAACTCTGTACCGATGTTGAAGACTAGCTGGGGTTTCACGAGATGAGGTTCCTGTGTGAGATGAAACCTGTATCGCGGAGTCCTGACCCAATTTCCGAGGGAACTCTTGCGAACTTCCCTGTTGCTCTCTTGAAGCATGCCGGCAGGACATTGCGCTTGGTGAGATAATCAGCCTCCAAACGAGCGCATCCACAAGGTCACGTACCTCGACAACTTCACCGACTCCGTCTAGAGGCGCATATATGAGGCTTCGTTGCCCTGAGTACCACACACTAGGACTCACCGATAGCGCGACTCGACTTTCCGATTGGCTATGGTGCAGCAATTGCACACTACCGCGTCGAAATGTAACACGCAGAGGCGAGATAACATCCACAACGTTGGGCCCTACAAGCAGCAGGCTCGAGGGATGGGAAGTCCTCCCTGAGGCAGGCCCCAGAGTACGGGACCTACGGCTTGCCTACGCAGGCAAGCCGAGAACGGCGTCGTTCACTTTTCCTATCTCCCTAGTCAGAATTTTGGCATAAGGGAGCGCAAAGTGCGGGCGCCGCCATACATACCAATGAGTTATGTTTTTGAAGCTAATTGTCGAGTCGTGCAATGCCGCAATCCTTGGTTGAACCTAGTTTGGAAAACAGCGGGGCGGAGCACTATCCCGATGGGATGTCTTCGCGGTCTCTACAAATGGTTGGCTGCGCTGCAACTGATAACAAAAGCTACACACGCACCAGTCGGCGATACGCCTGCTGTTCCTTCCCCGTGTTGGCGACACCGCTCGGCATAAGGCTAGCCCTCCATCCCATGCTACCGCCACATCGCGGTAAATCCGGTTGAGTTTCTGCGCGTCGCGATGATCAACAACTGGCGGGTGGTCGATTCTTGCTGTCGGACGTCTGAAACCACACGCGCAAGCATTCGCGGCCTGCTAGACACAGTGAACATCACAACGGGCAGTAGGCATGCGCAGAAAATGGCTATCTTGCTTGCCCACGCACCTGCTAAAACGAGCACACGAGCACGAAGCACCAGTGATGCCAAGCCGTCCGCCAAGAGTGGGAGTCTCGTTCCGCAGTCCGCTGCCTTCTGGCCCGGTAGCGACGATGGTACAGGCTGAGGCTGGCCTCTGTCCGTGCGAACAACGCTGTCGATACATCTATCCGGGCAGCGCATTGTTCCGGTGAATGCATGCGCACGCCCACGGGAAAATCTTCCACGTCATGTAATACGCAGTGCTTGGCAAACTTTTGTTCTCACTGACTTGTGACCGTGGGTTAGCGGAGTACGCATGGATTCGAGCATACGGAGGAGCGCTGGCTCGCGCATTCGTGGCTTCTAGCCATCTGCTGGGCTGTGGTGGTCTGTAAGTGGCGGTCAACACCGCTATTTCGCGGAAGACAAGGTCGCACAGAGCAGGTGACCTCTGTGAGCACCAAGTTGAGAGGTGATACTTGAGGCAACAGAACACACATCGCCTATTTTTGTTCATCAATAGCTGTCCCTTGGCAAATTCTTGATGTCTAGTGAGGCCGTCAAGCTACTTCAGGAACAGATGTAGAGGCTTTGTTCGTTTCAATTGGAACATGTACAAGCCGGACGCAGCACGCACCTGAGGCTCTTAGTCATTCAGTTTGTTATGAATTCATACTTTCAAAGCCTCGACGCCATGATTTGAGCGGATTCACCCATGAATGTGCCCTCCGGTCGGTGCCTTGCACGGCCATCATACGGGAGCGTGGTGCAGCAATGACTGAATTTCCGAAGGGAGGCAACACATAATGGAAACAGATTGTGTCATTTTCTATGAAATCTAAGGACGTGGATAGTAGTGTCAGTAAATCACTAAGTTAAGCAGTACGCGGGGCCCCGGTATGGGAAAGATGCCAGCTCACCAAATGAGTTCGCCAAATACTCGCCTTTGTAGCGTGACTCCAGGTATTTCGTAATATACGAGATAGTGGACTACCTATACATACTCATTGTAGTCATTTTCTATCTTCAGAACCTGAGGCGGGTCTCCGTGTGATGATGGAAAAAAGTACAGGTACTGAGAGCGCCGGCTTCGTGGCGTTATCGGGGCACGTGATGAGCGCAGGAAGGAAATCACAAGC
This sequence comes from Phanerodontia chrysosporium, assembly GCA_001910725.1. Taxonomy (NCBI): domain Eukaryota; kingdom Fungi; phylum Basidiomycota; class Agaricomycetes; order Polyporales; family Phanerochaetaceae; genus Phanerodontia; species Phanerodontia chrysosporium. Next base: position 60,425 of record MJGA01000059.1, read on the forward strand.
CAGCGGAAGAGATACAATATCCGAACATGAGGATGGTGTGCGGAGAGGTACGATAGTGATGCTTTGCATATGCTAGTCGTGCTAAGATTACAGTGCCAGGTATAATATCACAATTCAACATACAACCAACCAACAGCAAGAAAGATCGTCACGATTCGTTTCCATCCAGATTGCTAGTACAGTCCTTAGGCGTGTCAGCTGAGACCGAACAAAAAGGCAAACACGTCCCGCCAGCCGCGGCGTACGACGACCCGCGCGCCATTGCCGTACACGTCGACGAGCCACTCGATGAATCGGCCGTCGAGCCCGCTGAGCGGGCCGAGGTCGAACGATTGCAGATCCTTAGGCGTAAGGACGAGGGGAGGTGCGGCGCTGCTCACGCCGCTTGCGAGTTGGTGCGAGTGTCCAGCGCGCTCGGGCAGGAGCTCTGCGAGGCGCGAGAGCAGGCTGTCTGTGTTCGCCTGGAACGTCTGCAGCAGTGCCAGGGTGGTGGCGACCTGCCGCGCCCGGCGGGAGGGCAGGTCGGCGTCTTCGAGTGTGTCGTCGTCTGGGCCGCCCTTGCGCGCCTTCGATGCCAGCGAGATATTGTTCCCGCCGAGTGTGCCGCGCGCGCTGGCCCATGTCCAGACCGAGCTCCCGCTTGTCCGTCGGGCGGACTTTGGTGTCCGGTGCAGAAGCGTACCATCCTCCTGCACGATGGGAGAAGGTGGCGAAGACCGGCCCTCGATACCCATGCCGACGTTGCGCACGTACATCTTGGACTTGGTTGACTTCGCGTCAGACTCGTCTCCTGCAGCGCCGGTCAGCGTATCGTCGCCATTGAGCCGAATGCTGCCCCAGTTTTCCGCACGAGAACCTTCACGATCGCGCGAAGGGGATGTTGATCGCCATGTGCCCATCCAGAGCCCTGCGCATATCACGCAGACGTCCTCATAAACGCGCCAGACGTCGGCCCAACCAGAAGTGATACTGGCCAGCCTGCTCTGCGACTTTCCGGTAGGGTAGAAAGTCGATGGGGAGGGAGTAAAGGTGGTGGCCACAGGCTCCGACCCGTCGGAGCTAGACTGTATGATCCTGTCGAGTTCCGTCCACTATGCGCCCTATGAGCAGATACAGTAGCAGCGGCAGATTAAAACTTACGAGCTTAACGTCACTCCATGTGAAGCGGACAGTCGACAACTTGTACTTGTCCGCCTTGAAGGTAGGCGAGTCTGATGATGTCGCTTTCGGGGATACCATCGTTGGCCTGCTACCTCGAGTGGGAGAAGCCGTCAAGTCGACTAGCAAGTCGTAATACTCGGGCTTCTCCAGGAATATCGCATCTGTCGTACATGCCACCCAACCACGCCCGTCTACGTTCTCCTCTTTCAGTCTGTCGAGGTCGTGCAGAGTGACAACGCCGAGGACCTTCACGCCTGCACGAGCCTTGTCTTTAAGCTTCCCTTTCGCTGCCGACGAGAAGCCGAACGCCGAGGGTTCGTCGATATTGAAGGACGGTGTGGTTTGCGCCTCAAAACACATGTCAGCCGCGACCTGGCAGAGTACGCACGCGGGCTCGACGGGTGGCGCGGTGTAGATGAGCACACGTCGGCGTCCGAGAATGTGTTTGTAGAGCGTGAGAGACGACGGGCCTAGCGCGCGCAGGAGTTGGGGTAGATGCAGGGTCGGATTCATCTGCGCGTCCCTGTCTTGCGATGACGACGACGACGTGCTGAAGCGCGTAGACGCAGCAGCAGGCGTCGGCGGTACAGACTCGTAGTCCAGGGCAAAGCCAGACATTTCAGCGTCCCATCCCCTCCAGTCTCCCGCTCCGCCAAGATCGGGTTGCCGGACCTGTCGCTCCTTGAAGAACGCCCGTGCCGGCTCCCAGTCACTGTCCACCGGTTCCAGCGCAGACCCCGAGGCGGCGCTCCGGTCGTCCATGCGCTGGTATATCGTGTTCAGGACTCTCTTCAGGTCTGAGACATGTTTCCATGGACGTGAGCGAGTGCCCTTCGCAAGCAGGATGCCCAGGGACGATAATCGGAAACCCCGATGGCCATGCTCGGACGTTGGTCTGCGCCTGAAAATGCATACACCTTGGTGCGAGGCTTTTGTGAAGTAGCTGCAGCAGCGTGGGGTCGGGTCAGCCGAGACACTCATGGGGAGTGAGATATGAGCGTAAAGGGCTCACACTACGTCCTCTTCGACTAGATGCAGTCCGCTGGGGAGACAGCTGAACTCTACATGGCTCAGGTCGAGGTCTGCACACAGGTGAGTGCTAGTCGAGGAACGCTCGTGGGGACGTACCATCGGTTGCCTTCAGCGACCAGTCCAGGACATTCCCCTGCGTCGGATGGAACGAAGCGTGGAATATCGCCACTGCAGCGGGCATAGAAGTCAGTATGCTGTGACCAAACGTGCAGAGTGCAGTGCCGGAGAGTGTTCCAGCCGCACACACCCCGTCCACGCGAGGGGGACTCACCGACGTCTTGCGGGGGCCGCTGCCTCACCTCCGACGCGCTCATGGAGGATGCAGGAACGGAAAACGAGGAAGGAAGGACCTGTACAGGCCAGCGTGCCCCAGGGGAGGTGATGGAAGGCGAATAAGTTATAGCCGAGCTTTAAACTTGATGTCAGTACGTGTAAAGGGTGTTTATGCCCGAGTTCCCACAGTAACAAAAGTAAGAATTCGAATTGTAATAGTTGTAAATGCTGGGTCTCAAGACGCGCTTCGACGTTGCACACTTCCCCAGTACTCACTCCTGCAATCTACTACCATCTCACTAGAGATGGCGTCGTCGTCGTCACAGCCGCAACAGGTTAACGTAACTGACCTGGACCTGCCGCAACTGGCTGAAGTCCGCAGGCAGCTGGAAGAGGTGCGTGTCCCGCGCTCAAAGGCTTGCAATTTGGAATGACTTTCTTAACACGATTATCAGGAATTGAGCCATCTCACGAACTCCTTCACTCAACTGAAGCAAGCGCAAGCGAAATTCAAGGCGTGCATTGACAACGTCGCAGAGGTGAAGCCGGATAACAGGGGTGCGTAGCGTGCTTCAGTCCAGGAACTGCATGTGCTCACTTGCAAGGCAGACAAGACGATCCTTGTACCATTGACCAATTCCCTGTACGTCCCCGGGAAGCTTTCCGACATCGAGAACGTCATAGTAGACGTTGGTACAGGGTACTACGTGAAGAAGGTATGCTCGCTCTTCCAGAACCATTATCGGTCTCATCTAAAGTCGCGTCCGTACCCTAGACACGCGCGCAAGCAACAAAGCACTATTCTGCCAAAGTGGATTATATCCGTACAAACCTGGAGACGCTGCAGGAGACTATCCAGAAGAAGCAGGAGAACTTAAACTACCTTGTACAAATAATGCAGGTGAAGCTACAGGCCCAGGCGACTGCGAAGGAATCCAAGTGATGCATCGCACCCATGTGGAGATTATCACTCTTCAGTATTGTTCGGCATGGCTTGAGGTGAGCACTTCAGCTGCGCGATCCAGCCCATCGCGGGACATTCGAGCCACTGGCAGTGTGTTCATGATCATTAATGCACTGGTGTCGCTTCAGTATGTACAACACAGCGCACCCTGCAACTAGTTGATACTGTACATAGAGGATGTCGGTCTGCAGCTTTGTGCTCTGCTGTAACCTCTGCTCTGGGGTAGAAGTAAATCTTGCGTTACTTACTTCGTAACAAACTAGTACTTGCATCCATTACATCCAGTCTTACCTGCGGGGCGCCATGCCTTATCCGACGTTTGCTTCGTCTACTTACCCTTGCCTTGCCTATCGATTTACTAGTCATATAGTTGAGAGTTTGCTGCCCATAGTGTTCCCACCTCTGCTTTCCATTCCCAAGCACAGCAGAAAGGCCGACTCTCCGAATCCGCATCAGCATACAAGTCGTATAGGATTATTCCGCAGATACACAGGTACGAGCGTCAGGTAAGGTGGATAGCCCGGGGTGAACTCTGCTGCGCCTCCTCTTTCCAACAAACCACCACATGCAAGTCATGGCAGACAACAAGGTGCGGAAGGCATCCTCCGTCGTCCCTCTTAAACCCATCCAAGTCGCACAGGGTCCGACAATGCTGTCCGCGAACAAGATCGCGATGTCCAAAGCTCTCGGAGCAGCATTCCTCAATCATCAGGTCGAACAGCTCGAAAAGTCGGTTGCGGGGAAGGACCATGGTGCCTGGCGGGATCGAAAAATCAACGGCTCGCAGACTCCAAGCAACAGGCGTCCTCCGCAGGGGAACGGCAGCGGACCGAAGATTGTGAAGAAGAGCGGTGAAGTGAGCGGCACTGACGAGCGGCGCAAGCGGGAAGGGGCAGTTGAGGGGAAAGATGCAGATATTGTGGTCGTCGATGCAAGCGTCCTCGTCCATGGTATCTCTCAGGTGAAGAAATGGTGCAGGGAGGGAAGGTCGGAGATTGTGATTGTCCCCCTCGAAGGTGCGTATTCCGTCGTCTACCCGGAACAATTCACCCAACTGCCAGGACAGCCCTCAACACTCTGGATCTGCTCAAGAAAGGGACCAGTGCGCTCGCCCAGCGTGCTCGTACCGCTTCCCGGATTCTCGAGGCCCAAGTAGGCACGAACCCCCGCATCCGGGTCCAGCGCGATGACGCCTTCGTCCCCTGGGATAATATCCCCTTCCGTGACGGTCTCCCCCCTTCTCCATCTCCTGAATGGGTGCGCCGCACGATCTGCTGCGCCCGCTGGGAGGTCGAACACGCCACGTCCGAGACCGGAAAGCCGGGCACACTGCCAAAGGTCGTTCTCGCTGTGCTCTCTGGCACCCCGAGCCCTTGTCGGACGGGCCGGCTCCCAATGGCGCTATCTCCGCCTCCCCAGTCCCCCTCCCTGCGCCGCAGCCCAACAAGCACGAGCCGCGTGCGATGGGGACCATCGTCGCCCAGTGGGCTGCCCGGGCCGGTCTCGAGGTCTTCGAGGTTGCCCCCACGCCTCTCCAGAACAGCAAGGACGGATACCCTACTGGCCAGCGCCGGTCTGGCGAACAAGGTCGCCGCTCCCCCGACGACAACCGCAATCCCCGTGGACGCCGCAACTCCAACAACCAGCACCGCTATGACGGTCGCGGCGCAGGCGGCGGTGCACTCGTCGAGCGCCCGCCTGCCGTTATGGCCATGATGGAAGCCGTCTCACAGCCTAGTCGTGTCGTCCGCGTCCTCGCGCGCGGCGAGAAGCTGGACCCGAATTAGCCTAGGCGAGCTCGTCGAACGAACCGACTAGTTACCGAGTGAGCGAGTCTTCTCACCGGCCCTTGGATCCCACGTCGCTGACTTTGCCCCAGTCTGATAGTGCAGTACAAGACTGCGTGATCCGACCGCAACAACGTAGTTTGTCCGCCGCTTCTCGCTGTGGGCACGCGCAAACGCAGCCTGTCTTGCGCACACAAGCCACCTTAGACTGCTCTCTGATCCTCTGCCTTGTGCGGACCCGGCGTCAACACGTTATCTCGGTCGACATGCGCAAGGATTAGATGACCCATACGACCCTTTCTCCCGTGGAACGCGATGCGAATACGAAAACAAGAATCGGAAAACCTCGGACGCAAGTAAGGAAGACCAGTTTCTCGACGGTGCCTCGGCCTTGTTCCTTCTTCTGGTATGCCCTGCTGGATCTATGCATCTGTCTTGGGTACGCAGGTTATTGACGGACCGTTCTCTTTTGTTTTCTCCAATGCGGTCTACAGCTCCGATTCTTTCGGTGTCTCGTTCCGCCCCTCCCGTTCCGCCCCATGTATGATTACCTATGATGTCTCTGCGATGGACTCCTGCGTCCCGTGATGTTCATATGCCCCCCGATATCTTCTCTTTCTTGCCTGTATGGTCCCCTATCTCACGCAATACATTCCTCTTACCTCCCTGCATAACTCGAAGTTGCTGAGTCGAGAGTTTGCGCCAAAGGTACGAAACAACGATAGCATTTAACAATGTATGCAAAGCGGCTACAATAGATGATGGTATATATAGTGTTACAAACACAGCTCAAAACTATAATCCACAGCATTACTTCGACTTCAGAACGCCCTGCGCGAGCGCACGGAGCATAGCGATAGTGACTTGCGGCTTCGGCCCCACATCGCTAAGCGCAGCGGTAGACGCTGAGGTGCTCGGAGGAGGCGGTGTCAGGAAGCCATCCAGCCCAGAAGTGTCCGCATCGAGCTCCTGCTCCGTGGATGCAGGTGAGAAAGAGAGCTTGAAGCGCTTGTTCGTAGAACGGGGGCTAGAGAGCGCGAGGTACAATGAATCAGGCCGGCCGGACTGGCATGCAACAAGTGTACGAACCTTCCAGTCAAGCTCTCGTCTGAAGCAGGTCTCTTCTGGGCCATTGTTGCAGCAGCCAACTGCCTAAGGTGGTCCGCAGTTGCCTGCAGAACACTCTCAAAGCGCCGCTTCGCCTCCTCGAGATCGGCCCGCGGAATCGCGTACACAGCAGCAAGTTCCTCCCCGAGTACTTCTTCCGCGCGTATGATAGGTAACCGGAGGCACGCGTCCAGGAAAGGCCCAGACGCATACGCCGCACTGAGATGGGCAGAGTCGTCGAAGTCGACGGGAAGATCGACCTTGATATCCCTCGGGCCGTCGAGCAGGGAAAGCAGCTCTCGGAGCAGAGCGTTCTGCACGTCCTCGAGGGAACGTACGACCTCGCCATAGCGCGTCCAGTCGAGTCGATCGTTGGCCCAACAGCTGTCCAGCCAGTCGGTTGCGAGGGTCCGGACGGGCGATGTAAAGATCTCTGTGAGGGCTGACCGGCGATGTCAAGACTAGATTCTGTAGAAAATAAGGATTGAACGTACCCTTCCACGACAGTATCGCCGTTAGCTTATCCTCGACATCTATATTCAGTCTGCACAGCAGGTCTTCGAACTTCTTGTCCAAGTCGGTGTCAGAGGAAGAGATCACTAAGTTTTGGACGTCGCGGATAACACCAGAAGCTCGAAGTTCCTTGACCTACACGGAGTCGTCAGATCTTGCCAACTTTAGCCTAAAGAAATCTTACCATGTCACCAAAGTCGGGAGCTGCTTCGGGGCCGTCCTTTTCCGCCCAAGTGATAATTGCCAGAGAGGGCTTGAACCGTGGCTGGGACTTCTTGTAGGCTTCGGCAACATCTCGTAGCCGAGCGCAATCATCCAGGATGCGATATTTTCTACGTTTGACGTCAATATCGTTCACTTGAGCGAAGCTACGCTTGCACTAACCGCTCCAAAACGTCGCCAACCCCGTCCATTGCCGTGCGCTCAAACACGATGAGTCCAGGCGCGCCAGGGGAGGGCGGATTGTCGATCTTTGGTAGGACGGGTATCGAGAATATGCCCTCCGCGTGCCACTCGCCCGACTCTGGTACGTCAAACTTTGTCTCTAACCAAATAGCCGTGCCGTCGTTCACGGTGTTCGTCGAGAGCCATATACGCCATTCCGGCGGATAGTCCTCGTCTGCGGTCGCCGTGCGCACGCGATGGCGGATGGCTTCAAGGAAAGTGCCACGCGCCCAGCGGCGTTGATGCTCCTCGTGGTTCTACCGGGATACTATGTTGAGTACGGACCTCTCGTGCAGACTGCTATATGGAACACACCTCTTTCAAGCGTCGTGCGAGCTCCTCATCTGATACCGGTGGCCGGTAGTCGCTAGAGATGCGCCTCCGCGAGCGTTTCCCGGGGACAGGCTCCGGAGTAGAAGAAGACGACATTCTACGTTTCTTGGCCTCCGACGGCCGCTCTTTGTCCTCGATAGAGCTGACGCTACTCGACAAGCGGTGCCTGTGAATCTTCTCCTTGTATGTTTCGCTGCGACGCAGAGCCTCAGTGTAGATCGCATGGTCGGTCGCCTTCTTCATCCATAACTTGAAGTACTTCTTGACCGATGAACTCTTGCGCAAGAACTCTGAGGCCATAGCGTCGAAGTTTCGAGCGACGTCCTTTGCCTTGCCCTTGTTCTTCGGAGGTTTCGTGGGCGAAGAGGGCTCGCCCGAGCCATTAAGAAGCGTCTTGGAGGAGGAAGCGACAGCAGTTGGTGCAGTGAACGAGGATGTCGGCGTTCCGAAGGGGTTACCCGCTGCCATCGGCTTGGGTGAAGGTAGTGCAAGAGGACTCAAGACCTCTGGGGGGACAGGCGACGAGGGCATTTGCAGACCGAACAAGCCGAGGGACTGCTTGCGAAGTAGCAGTCCGGAGTTTTCCCGCGACGGCGGCGCTGGAAGCGATGAAGGATCGAACCAGTGCGCAGTCGGGGTCGAGGGCAGCGTAAGAGGTGCAGGCTTCGTCATCTGTGGCATGTTACTTGGAGAGAGGGGTACCGGCGTAGCTGGTGGCTCTTCGTGAAGCTCAGGCTTGCCAGGGAAGTCCCACAAAGTCTGTCTGCGGTCGATGATGCGAGATGGCCCCGCTTCCGACTGGGTGTTGACGGCTTCATGAGGGGGAGGTGTTGAGGGCGCTGTTGGAACCTGGGTGGGTTCTGGCTGCGTAATCTCAGGTTCTGGGGAGGCTTGCTGAGCGGTAGGTGAAAAAACACTGGAAGCGACTGATGCCGAGGACGGTTGGCCTGAGAGGTCTGGTTGTGCTGGTTGGGTGGCGAAGATGCTGGGGGAAGCTTGTATTGGAGGTTCTGGTGGTGTCGGCTTGGAAGCAAGGAAACCTGGCGTGAATGACGTTGCATTGGGGTTGAGAGGGGACGACACGGCGGGCTTGTACGAGGGATAGCCGCCAAAAGGTGACTTGGCTGGTGTCGCCGTGGTAGAACTCGGCGGGGGAACAAGCTGGTCAGGGACTGAGACTTTCGGCGGAGACGGCTGCGAAGGAGCAGGTTGCGTGGACGAAAGGAAGGGTGGTGTCGAGAAGATGTTCGTGGTGGTTGAAGGCTGGGCGAACAAGCCGGCGGCTGGGGCCGACGAACTCGCCGTGAACACAGATTGTGTACCCGGCGAAGGCCCTGCAGGAGATGGCTGTGTGGACACGCCAAATACTGGCCCACCAAAGACAGACTTCGGGGCGTTGCCAAATGTTGGGCCACCGAAAAGTGATGTTGGTCCATTGGATGCAGTAACGGACGAGGTTATGTTTCCAAAGACAGACTGAGGTGTTGAAGAGGGCCCGAATGCCGATTTCACATCTTCATTTCGCGCAGGCGGAGGTTGACCGAAGGCAGATGGGGAGGACCCAGAGGTAGGCTGGGAGGAACCGAAACTAGACGTCCATCCCGCCGCATCATGCTCAGCAGGTTTACCTGACGAAGGGAGCTCCGCATCTTGTGTTTGCTCGGGTGAAGGGGTAAGATCGTATTCGATGACCTGCACCGGGCGAGACAGACCATCAATGATTTCCGGGATAGTAAGATCTCCTCGGATAGACTCGATATCTTCAATAGTGTCTGTGCCAAAAAGTCGCTCCATGATGCAGGCGACAAGGTAGATCATGACAATGTTGTTCTGCTCGCGGAGCACGGCAGCAAGCTGCCCAAAGATTTCCAGAGCTTCTTGATCCACGACGAGCTTCGACGTCTTAGTGATCGGTGCGCTCTTCGCTTGTACAACAAGCCGGAACTTGGTGACCAGTTGGAAGATGGGATTCTCGAGGATCTCCGGAGGGATATCTTCGTGACGCTCCTTTTGGTCGCGGATGTGAATGAGACGATGATAGACACGCATCTCCAACTCAGTGGGCGACTGGTATCGCCCTCGCTGATCCTCATAGAACTCCTTCAGACTCTGCAAGGCTGAGTCGAGTAGTTCAGAAGGACAACCTCTGCATGTACCACACACAACTTACTGTTCATGAGTTGCTGCTCCTCGAGGGCAAGCGAGAAATTGGGGTTGTCGCGCTCGAGATGCAGCGCGAGAATGTGGAAACGAGCACAGCGATCATGGCACTCGATAGCTAATGCGCCAGTCTCGTGCTGCATCGTGAAGTCGCTGCGAACAGCTCGCGAGCGGTCCCGAATGAATGTGTAGGTTTCCCTGAAACCTCCGCGTGGAATGAGGTCATGGAAGAGATAGTCGAGAGTTTTCTGTCGAGTATGTTGCTTTTCTGGACCACTTGATGCCGCTAGGCTGGGCTCACCTTCAGTATTGGTGGTGGGCGAAGGTCGGAGGGCAAAGTCTTGTCACCCGCCGCGCGCTCGTAAATCTTGACCGCACGTTTATGATCAACGCGTTTGGTTCCAGGAATCTTCGCGGTCATAAGCGCAGATCATAAGAGGTACAATGGAGAGCGGAGGAACCACGTACCACTTCCCACCGGTCTAGATTGTTTTCGCGCTCTCTCCTGTATCGCTCAAACCTGGGACACATGTCCATACAGGTCCCGACCATGGTAATAGCCTCGTCCAAGCGCTTCGGCACCAACGGGTCGTCCATCTTTCCCTCCGCGATTGCTTTCTTGCGTTCGAGCTCGCGGGCTTTGACGAGCTATGGACAACGTAAGCTGCCCCAGGCCCTAAAAGTAGTATTCAAGCGCACCTCTTGATAGAACCGCTCCCTTTCTTCTGGGGTTTCTGGTTCCTTCTCCTCTACATCCGCAACCTCTACCTCATCGTCTTCGATTCCGGAGTGCGCATCGTCGTGGCCCTCGTCCTCCGTCCCGCTCATCACTTCATCGTGCTGAGCGGGCACCGCGAGATGTTGTGTCTGCTCTGGCGGTCTCGGAGTCGAGCGTCCTGACCCGCGACCCCGACCGCGTCCTCTTCGTGGCCCGCCTCCGCGCTCCCATCGCTCGGAGTCACTGGTGTGCCCGGAGTTGTCCTGACCGTTAATCCACTGCTTATTGCGGGAAACCGGTCTTGAGGAGGCCCCGTTGATCCTGAAACCGCGTCCTCGGGGCTGAAGAGGACCGTCCATAGCGATGTGGTCGTGGGCAAGATGCGCGGGCGCCCACTCGAGCTAGGACAGCCGAGCGTCCGTCACGTGACCGATCCATTATTCGGCGCAATAACGAGTATTTTCCCCTCTCTGAGCTCTTCCTGTGATTTCATCCTGCTCTGTCTCTCTGCCGTCTGGTCTTCCTTCCTCAGGCTCAGAACTGTTCTATCTTGTTCAAAGAATTGTAGACTCGTCCGCACAAGCAGCAGTCCAGCATGGCTGAAGAAGAGAAGAAGAAGCCCATGGTCATTATTACCATCGGCATGGCAGGAGCTGGAAAGTCGACCTTCGTGCAACGAATAAACTCGTACCTGCACTCACAGGACCCCCCGTCGCCGCCATATGTTCTTAACCTCGACCCCGCTGTCACACATGTACCGTTTGAGCCGAACATCGACATCCGGGACACCGTCAACTACCATGAGGTCATGAAGGAGTGTGTGGACCGCCGCTAGCACCTGGGTGACTGCGGTTACTCACTGCTCTGTGAAGGTACAACCTCGGTCCGAACGGCGGTATCCTGACCGCGCTCAACCTGTTCACTACGAAGTTTGACCAGGTTCTCGAGCTTGTGGAGAAGCGAGCGGAAACAGTCGAGTACGTGATCGTCCTTACTGTCTCCATATGCCTACGTGCCGGGGAGCTTGTGTGCGAGCATCCTAAGGCTGCCATATCGGAGACATGGCTTCCTCCAGGCTGCTCGTGCTTCAAGCTCCAGACGTACGCTTCGTTCAATGACGCTTTGCCTCGCGCAACGTCTAGCATGAAAATCCTGCTGAGCTGACATGTGTTCCATAGTTATGTGATTCTCGACACTCCTGGGCAAATAGAAATCTTTACTTGGTCAGCCTCAGGAGCTATCATCACGGACGCGGTCGCGTCCTCGCTGCCGACTGTGGTCGCGTATATCATCGACACTCCCCGAACGACTGCCCCGGCGACGTTCATGTCCAACATGTTGTACGCTTGCAGGTACGTCTCACCCGCCACATTGTGTGCGGCAATGTGCTGACCCCTACGCCCCTACGCAGTATCCTATACAAGACAAAACTTCCGTTCATACTCGTGTTCAACAAGACGGACGTCCAGCCGCACGACTTCGCTATCGAGTGGATGCAAGACTTCGAGGCGTTCCAGGCGGCTCTCGCAGCACACAAGGGCACGACCGACGACGAGGGGGAGCCGACGTACATGCACAGTCTAATGAACAGCATGAGTCTCGTCCTCGATGAGTTTTACAGACACCTGACAGCGGTTGGTGTCTCGAGCATGACTGGCGATGGCATAAAAGAGTTTTTCGACGCCGTCGAAGCGTCGCGGACAGAGTACGAAAAGTGCGTAACTCTCTCCATTCGCTTGTCACAGCTTCTCATCTTGCTCCAGGGAGTACCTTCCCGAGCTTCAGCGCGCACGCAAGGCTCGTGAAGAACAACTCAACGCGATCAAGCAGGACTCGATGACTCGGATGATGAAGGACCTCGAACTCGACCGGGCGCGGAATCCTGAGATGGCGGCGCGTGATCGGTGGGAACCGTCGCAAGAGGAAGACGAGGATGCGGATGACGACCTCGAGGTCAACATCATAGATCGCAGTATGTCCCGCCGTGCCCAGCGCCGGATTATAGCTGATTGAAGCCCTTTTCAGGCGAGGAACGTTGGCCGGGCCAGTATATTGACGTGACCCAGATGCGACGCCGAGATGACGAGGGCGTGAGCTGGCCGCGGCCAGGCTAATACGTGAAACAAAACCAGTGTGTACATCTTGACATCTTCAATGTATAGATTTAGTGTATTTTCACTTCGAGGCTGACCGATAGCAATTTGAGAGTTTTCTCCCGTTGCGGCTGTCGCGGCTGCTACAGGGTCATCCGAGCGAGCTAGCTCATTTCTCGTAAGTCTTTGCGAGCGCTCTGTACGTTCCCGATCGTATTTCAACAACCCCAGAAATACTTCCGCTAATCAACGCACCTAGGCCACGTACCTCTGCTAGGAATGACGAGCTCGGTTATATGGGTTCGTGGGACAGTCAATCCTTATTTGCTGCTCTCGCGTCTCGACCCCACCGTCCGAGGCTTTGCAACTGAAGAGATGCTCCAGACAGATCCCGATGACGTCTTCGGATTGAATTCCGACCGGGGCGCCTTCAGCGGGAACTGAAGGCTCGTAGTGGGCTCGTGCATAACCATGTCATGCGTTGCCATTCCAACGACGCCGAATTTCACGCGGTGTCCCGGTCAACTCCCGGTCGGCGAGTTTATCGCAAGCTAACTTACCCTGGCGATGCTTGTCTCTTTTCTTATGGTAGGAAACTGGGCACCTCTGTTGCACCTCTTCTTCCGCCCGATCATGGGCACTTGTCTAATGATTTGCACCGGTCTCCCCTCGTCTGGGAGGTCGGGAATGTGAAAGCTACCGGTTCTCCGGTGCGCCCGCGCATGCTCGACACCACCATCACCGCCGAAAGAGCACAAGGCTGTAGAGGAATGATCAGACAATAGATTTGACCTGCAGAGGTGCATGGCAATCGCTCTGCAGGGGTGGATACGCTGGTCAAAGTGTCGACCCGCAAAGGGAACTGTTGAGCATTGCCTTTTCGGGCTCGAGACATTTGCTTACATAAGCACCCTTTAAGTATGGAAGCGTGCATGTTCACGTCTGCACTCGACCACCTCCTCTTTGTTTTTCCCCGGTAATCTCTCTCGATTTCTTTCTCTTGTCTCTTCGGCAAGGATACAGCGGACACTACAAGACTCCCGCAGTGGTCGCCGCTCTCATAGAACGCCTCGTATCTGATTACCATGGAACGGTCAGCGACCCATGTCTGGTGCGGTGTGGCACATGCTGACAAGGGGAATCTTGGGCCGGTATATCTAGTTATGCAAAGCTTGAGAAAGTTGGTGAGTACCTGATCAGTTCTGTGGCGATCCCAAACTCATCTCATTCGCGGTTCGCCAGGCGAGGGTACGCTACTTTAAACCTGCTAACTCTAGCATGCAATGACCAGTGTTTCCATGAATCCCATACGTTTACGATAACGCTACTTGTATTATTTCTATCTCACTAACAGGAACCTACGGTGTGGTGTACAAGGCGAAGGACCTCACTACAAACCAAGTGGTCGCGCTGAAGAAGATCCGCCTAGAGGCCGAGGACGAAGGCGTGCCAAGCACTGCTATTCGGGAAATCAGCCTTCTGAAGGAGTTGAAAGACGAGAACGTCGTGCGGTGCGTACTCTGGCTCCCCAACGATCTGCGTGCGCGCCCCTTTCGGCTTCCACGTGCTGATCGGTTTCCTTTCCCATGTTTCGCACGTCCCGGCGTACCCGCACCAGACTGCTTGACATCGTGCATGCCGACCAGAAGCTCTACCTCGTGTTCGAGTTCCTCGACGTTGACCTCAAACGGTACATGGACATGGGCAACAAGTCGGGCAACCCCATCTCGCTAGATTTGGTCAAGGTGAGCCACTCCTTCCGATCCCCAGCCCCATCCGGTCTTGCCCCATTTTGCGAAGCTATGTCCGACGGGACACGTGAAGCAGAAGTATGGCGCGTTCCAACACGTCTGTAACGCCGCCTTAGCATTAAGCTATTGCCACATTGATGAGGTCACGTGACCAGGCGACCTGTGGCGGCAGTCTGCACGCCGTATGCGGGCTTTGTGGGACACCACTTTTCTCTTTTATTCTCATGCAGATCCCTGCGCTATCTTCCTGCAGGTAGCAATTGTCTTCACGACAGTACTGACGTTGTCTCTACCAGAAATTCACACATCAACTTACGTCAGGTCTCCTCTACTGCCACTCGCACCGCATTCTTCATCGTGACCTCAAGCCGCAGAACCTGCTGATTGATAAATATGACAATCTTAAGCTTGCCGACTTCGGTCTTGCCCGTGCCTTTGGTATTCCCATGCGGACGTACACACATGAGGTCAGTTCCGCTATCCCGGTTTCGAGGCTCAATGACTCAAACCTTCGCGTAGGTCGTTACCTTGTGGTATCGCGCACCCGAGGTGTTGCTCGGCTCGCGTCACTACTCGACAGCGATCGATATGTGGTCAGTGGGTTGCATCTTCGCTGAGATGGTTATGCGCGGCCACCCGCTCTTCCCCGGAGACTCCGAGATCGACCAGATCTTCAAGATCTTCCGGTTTGTGCACTCTGGTGGATGACTGCGCACATACGCTAACATTACCCAGGATTCTTGGCACTCCGAGCGAGGAAAACTGGCCGGGTATCAGCCAGCTTCCGGACTACAAGCCCACCTTCCCGCATTGGAGCCGGCAGGACCTCTCTGAGACGGTCCCTGGTCTCGACGAAGATGGGATTGACTTGCTTCGGGTATGTCCAGCTCGCCTATACCTAGACAGAGACGAGACTGACAGGACCCGCAGCAACTCCTCATATACGACACCGCAAAGCGCATTTCTGGTACGTTTCCACTCACTGCTCTTCGTTACCGCCCGCTCATGTCGTACAGCAAAACGCGCCCTCATCCACCCCTACTTCAGCGACTATCGTCCCTGAGGCTAATCTCACTCTCTGTAGCCGTCCTCCCACCTATATATTAGCTTCACACCTTGTTCTGCACCCCTCCTGTGTATAATTCCCACCTGGTAGCCTGCACGTACACGTATATCAATCCCCGCACTCATTACGCATGTATTCCACCCTGTTCGATGACCCTCGAAATGCGATGTCTTCGCGTGCACATGTTGGTCACCTCGTCTGCTGTAGTCCCCTTGTCGAACGCATGCTGCCGACCTGAGTTCGTTCCTACATGTCTTTGCCAGCGGCGGAAAGCCATGATTCGCTAGATGCTTGAGAATCACGAGAATGATGTATTTGGACTGTCCAGAGCATTAGTACAGATCGTCGTGCTGTTATGCGGTGCTACAATCATACAGGAGTACGTTGGGAGTCACCAGATTTTCGCCACAAGCCTACGAAGAGAGAAAAACAAACGAAAGTATGTCGCCAAAGGAACGTAATCGACCTCATTGAGCCCAGGGCTAATCAAAAGCCGCAAAAAGAAAGGACACCTTGTCAGGTGAAAGGGTATATATGGGGGAACAAGCAGCCAACGCGCGAAACCAACACCGAGGCGTTTACACGCCGGGCAGCGTAAAGTCAGGGAAGTTCGGCCATTCGCCCAGACGAGCGGGGTCCCCGCCGACGCGGATCCAGTGCGAGTACGAGGGCGTAGGACCGTCGAGAATGAAGAGCTGGTGCCAGCCCGGCGGGCAGACCTTTGCGTTCGGGGGCGCTGTGATCGTGCAGGTCGTGCCCGCGCACGAGAACTCGGGGAAGATGGTGCGGCCGCCCATCGCGTTGCCATGGGTGGACGAAGTCGCTGGTACATATGCATATCTCAGGGCGCCGTCCACGCAACGATCAAATGGAGGACGCACCGGCGATCATCGAGACCCGCATCGTGTCCGTCGTGCCGTGGAAGAGATTGACCACGATCTGGTACTGCCCGCCGTACTGCCAGTCTGTCTCGGCAATTGTGTAGTTCGGCTGCGTCCGGCCCTCGTTGAGGTACGGTGGGATGTAGACCTCGATGCGCATCTCTTCGGGGAACTTGGGCGTGCCATCGGGGTTGTTGGTCTGGGGGTCGCTGCCGGAGATCAGGACGCGGCCATCGTACAGCAGCTACGGGGAGCTATGAGCAAAGGCCGCCTCGTGCAAAGGTCTGGGCCTACCGTAGCCTCGGAATGGTAGAGACGGGCGACGATGGTGTTGTTCAGAATGGAGAAACGCTGGTTCACAGGCTGCGCCGGATCGTACAGGATCGCGTTGTAGTTCGGGAAGTCAGCGAGGCCAAAGCCAGCCTGACCCTGCTTTGCACCGTTGACAATGAGGAACGTGCCGTCGGGAAGTGCTACGTCGGATGTTAGTCATGGAATCGAAGGGCACGGTTGCAAGAAACAACGGACCAGCCTGTTGGGCATAGGTTAGTCTAGACGGATGGGAATTAGAACGGGGTTACTTACAATGCATGTCATGACACGTTTCGACGGCTGCAATATTGGTAATTTGTATGTGTAACGGAGGAATGGAGGGGAAGGCGACTGACCATCCGTTCCAGTACCCAGGTCGGGTTCTCCGCTTCAGGCTGGATGCTCACGCAATTGTCGAGTGCGTCACCGAAGTTCGAGCCACCGCAGACCATGATCGTTACCGGGTCTGTGTACGGCGCATACTGGGGCATCATCACTGCGGTACCCTCCATGGGATAGGTCCTGCCAGCGAGTGGGCTAGTGACGGACCCTGGCATGTTGGGCAGGACGACATCGGTCTGAAGCGTAACGGGATCGAGAAGGCGCGCCTCGTTGTAATAACCTTCAGCCGCAGGATGAGTCTTCCCCTCTTTCCGACGTTTAATAAGCCCAGTACATACCGATGAAGATCCGGCCACTGGGAAGGACATGGAGGAACGGATATAGGTTGTAGGGGTCGGTGCGATTCAGGTAGTCCAGGAACATCCATGTATCGCCTGTGCCATCTGGCTTGGGAAGGATCTCCAGACTGGGCTCGGGCGGGCCATTGCTACCCAGTTCACCTCCGACGACTAGGATAGAGCCGTTCGCCATGATCATCGCCGTTGGATACCATCGCTGGCGCTGCGAGCATTGTGAGATATGAAACTACAGAAGCGGCGATGTGCGCACCTGCAAATGAAGCTCGTTGAAGTTCTCTTCCCAGTCATTGGTCCCGTTCACTCCGGGGGTGCCGTCCGGGGTGTACAAGCGGACACCTTGGGTACTGTCGAGGCTCCATCCGCCGACGTTCAGCTGGCGAGCGCCCTTGTCCGGTAGAATGATGCTCCCTGAGCAGAAAACGTCCGACTTGACATGCATCGTACGCCATGCCTTATCGAATTGGTCGACGAGCGTGAGGTCAAGCTCGTAGGCGCCAGTCGAGTTGTCGAATTCACTGGTTCCGAACTTCTCCACCATCGCAATCTTGTTATTGATACCGAGCGTGACGACCAGGGGAACCACGACACCCCCGATCTGCCATGATCGTTTAGAACGGAGCCCACATGCACGCGACACTGTACTTACCAGGAACTGCAAAGGCGAAGTATTAGTAAAGATTTAGGACGGTCTTAATCAACACATACCTCATAGCGCCCAATATTCTCGGGGTGTGCCAGACGTTCAGGTTGCCGTCCCAGGTGTAGTACTAGACCTCCATTAGAACGTCGTCTACACGCCTGTGATGAAGCGTACGCACCGACAGCCGGTTTGCGCCACCACAAATGTGAATAGGATCACCGGAGCAGGCAATATTGCAATCTGACTCGGCCGCAAGTCCAGGACTGTTGTTGGTGAAATCTTCGACATCGCCGCAGTCTACAATCCAGTCGCACACGTCAACAATGTGGACGAAGCAATCGCAGGAAATAAATGAATACGTACAGCACTCGTCTGCGAATTCCATGCCAGCGGCTGAATACCCGAAGGCGGCGCATTGCGTAAGGCAGGTTTCTGCGCTGTTATTTGGGAGGATGAGCTGATATGGGAACACCCTAGTCGTGGTATTCTCGCTATGGCGATCAGTCAGATACCATGCGTAAGGTCTAAAATGCTTGCGATCTTACTGGATGCACCCTTGGTACTTCCAATTCCAGGAAGGCTTGTGTTCTGCGCGACAGGAACAGGCAATGCTGTGACGTTGCCAGTGGACGTGTACACCTAGGTGAAAGGTGAAATTTAGAGGGACAACGTTGGCAGATTCGAGTAAGCACTTACGGACAACCTGTTTGGCCCTCCACACGCTTCGCTGTGATATGAGAAACACTTCATAAGCCGGTACTAAGCCGAAAGCATTATGCTCACTTGGCATTCCCACCGCAACCCATGGAGCAGTCGGCCTCACTTCCTTCGACTGCACCATTGATCAGCTCGTCACCGCAGAAGCACTGAGCTGCAGAGTCATGGCTGAGTGATGCAAATGAGCAAAGAATAAAATTGCGGACGAACTCGAAAACTCCATGCCAGCCAGGGTGAAATTCTGGCTGTTGCATGAGGAAACGCAGCTCTCTACTGTGAGATTTGGGTCATCCGGCAGCTGTGTCTGGAAAATTCGGCGAAGGCATTGTCACTGGCTATGCTATGAGCGGTGTGCGACGGATAAACCACAATTGCAGGACTCACACATAGCATGCAGCATATGTCCAGCCAGTCGGAAGACCCGACTCGACAGGAGAGACACCGGAGCCAGCTCCGCCACCGCCGCACCGCCGTTACCGCCACCAGGTTGGACGGACCACTGGGAAGCGAGCCGGTATAATTGTATACCTGTAGAATTTAGGTAAGCGGGGTATTCAACGCTTAATCGTGGGGAGCGCACATTGAGTCGGTTAGGACCACCGCAGAATTCCGAGCTATTGCCCGCACAGACCATGTTGCAGTCCGAGAGAGGAGTCGGGCCCGCACCAGCAGCAAAGCTCGAGCCGCAGAAACATTGGACAGAATATTCCGCGCCTGCAAGAGGGTACCCAGCGTTGAAGCAAGCCTCGGTGCAGCTCTCTATGGTGTTAGGTCCATCGGTATTGACACCGAACCCCAGGGTACGAACGTTGCCGTCGCTGCGAAGATATGAGTTGATATCATCGGTGGCGGTGTGTGAACATACCTGTAACAGCCGAGAGACTGCCAAAGGCCCACGCTAGGAACGGTCTCGGGAGGAGGGGGAGGGGCCACGCCGCTCCAGAACACGCTCAGCCGATCTAAATCCTGGGTGAGCGTCACGTCCAGGCAGACAAACGCCGTAAGGCTTACTTCCGCGCCGCATGTTTCGCTGGAGTTGCCACTGCAGGGCATATTGCAATCGGCTGCGCTCGTGCTGCTCCCGCCATTGGAGAAATTATTGCCACAGTCTGCGGAGGTGCACTCTTCAGTAGGGGAAGCCTAGCGAATTAACGTGCTAGACTCACAGCACTCTTGTGCGTACTCTGTCCCGGCGTACACGTAGTTTTGTTCACTGCAGAATGAGATGCAGGACTCCTGCGTCATGCTCGTCGAGCTTGTGTATGACGCAGACCCAAGCGTACGTCCACCGGGGTTGCCATCACTATTTCGTGGTCTGTGAACACCGTGGACATTACGATGAGCGAGACGCACTCACGTGTAGCATCCAATGGATGTCCATCCTGCCGGCAGAGCCCGCCGTTGCAGACGACGACGGAGATGAGAGAGTTGTGGATATGTGATGAGGCCTGAACGAGCTATGGGATGGTAAGAAACGGTCCGATCCCATGACGCGACACTTACAGTGGGGGCAAGCGCACACAGCGCGCCAAATGAATGAACGAACGGACCATGACCCGAGAGAAGGGACACTCTGCGTGGAGCTGGCGGAGCCTTGGGCTGCGGACGGTCTTTTATATCCAGAGGCGGCGCTGGGTGAATTTGGATAACCAGGGACTGGACCGGTCGAGCACATGGCCAACAGTCCTCAAACGTCTTTGTGGTTATCCTCTGGACGCATCTCAGCCGCGCTTCCGCTTCTCGAAAGCCTGCGGCATTTCTGGTCGGCGATGGGAGGCAGCAAGAATACGCGATCTTTTCAGGGCGACCCTATACGATCCCGAAGCCGGGACCGGCAGCGATTCGCCTTCATGGTATCTGTCAGGGCCCTGTCGGGCTGTGAGAGATGGTATCTCGTTGGATGTCAAGGCGGCTCGCGCGCGAAGGAAAAGTGTGATTATTCGGCTTACCTCATAGAACGTGAGAAACAAGGAGAAGATGATGTGCGACTCTGGTGATGGATAGCGCTATAGAGACAAGAGCATCCTTCTCTCGTTGCGGTTGTCCGCACAGAATCGTACGAAAT
>MJGA01000060.1:0-73452 GCA_001910725.1 Phanerodontia chrysosporium
GCAGGCTTCAGCGAGACCCCACGAGGTTTCCATGTCATGGACCATAGTGAGTATTTCGCGCTGCTCGTGTATTGCATATTCTAATCTTGTTAGCCGGGCAGATATTTCCTTGTTCTCGGTGTCGTGGTTACAGGTGGTTGGTTTTTCGACTGCAGAGCCTTTGGTATGTAGTACTTCCTTGCAGCTGGAGATCAGTCCTCCGCAGAATCCACTGATCTTCTGCCACCAGCCGACGAAAGGGCCACCGCCTTCGGGAAAATGGCTGTCTTCATTCAGCAGCATTAACCCTCCGGGCATGGTAAGCGGTTCGTCTTCATCGGTGTCTTCCAGATTGCTGACTCTGCTTGACATCTCCTCTTCGGACTCCATTTCTTCCTCGCAGGTGTAGTATACTTCAGGCTCAGTTACTCCCTGGATTCCACTATCGCCTTCATATCCGTGTTCCTTGTCAGGCTGGATATTTCCTGTAGCATTCGTAGTATTTGTAGTGTTTATCTGGCTGCGTTCCTCTTGCGCCAGGACTGCGATTGCAAGCTTCTCTAGTTCCTCAACTAGTATTGATTCTGGCTCCTGCACATTGGGCTGTTCCAGGGCTTGGTGCGGGGTTTTTCTAGTCACAAACCACTCAGGCTCCTCTGAATGTGCTTGTAGGACCGACTCCGAGTGGTGCTCTGTTCGCCGACGCTTTCCGGTAGACTCGGTTATGAAATGCATAGCATTTTCACAGCGTAGAGAACGGCCATGTGTTCTGGTTACGACTGGGGTGCTTCCATCTTGGACCGTGCCAGCATAGACCTCCAGTTGCCGAGCCACTTGTCGAGTACGTGCATCTTCCAGCTCGTTAACTTGGGGATTAACACAAGCTTGTACTGACGCTGTAGATCGAGCAATGTATTCTGCGATTTCTGGGTCCATAGTTGGATCAGGCGTGACAAGTATTTCATAATTAACTTGTAAGGTCTTGTCCTTGAATTGCAGGTAGGTTCCATCAATGCGTTCATCGATGCTGATGTAGTTGCCTCGTTGCCAAGGGCGTCCCAAGAGCAAGTCGAAAGGGGCCTTATTTCCAATGTACACATTGGCGTAGGTCAATACTGACCCACACGTGAGTGGTACATCAGCGACAAAGCCACTGAGGACTCCTTCCCCTCCATTGGTATCTCCCATGAGGATTTTCTTGGTTACGTCCATCGGTCGGCTGAGGCAGTTTAGCCATGCCTTACGATGAGCAATGTTCAGCTGAGATCCAGTGTCGATGATGGCCAGGATGGGAATACCATCACATTCCATGCGTAACTTGATTAGTTGTCCGCGTGTGCGGGGCATAAAGGCTGCAGCATAAGATTGCGGATCTAGTTCACTGGCTACTGCTAGCTTGGCAGAGGCTAAAGTGCGTGACTCCACAGGTTTCAGTGACTTGGGCTTGATTACTTCTTGCACCTGGTGGCTGACTTCCTTTGATACTGCCAGTAGTTCGCCCACAGCCATTGTTACAGGGGTGTTCAGCACTTTGTCCAATACTGAACAGGGGTTTACTTGTTTCTGCAACTCTGACTGTCGTGGAAATCGCTGCTCGTTAGGCGACGTCTCCTTCATAGTTATGTCTTGAGTGGCTGACTTCTTGGCTTTGCCCTTGTCTTCTTTCTTCTTCATTGCTCCTTGAGGGTCTTCCTGAAAGGCCTGATTATCTTGCGGGTTGAACATTGGTGGGTGAACGTCAACAGGATAGGTTGGTTTAGGTTCTGACGCCTGCTTCTTGGGTATAACAGGCTCTGGAACTCTAGGCTCGAGGACATTTTCTTTGTCCTTACGCATGGACTTGCGTTGTGGAACCCATACTCCGTCAAACCTTTCCTTGCGAGCTTGCTGAGTAGACTTTTCAGATCTGATGGCAGGGTACATAACAGGTGGGCATAAGTCTTCATTGTCTGAACTGTTGCATGAGGTATTATCTTCATCATCTGAGCTATACACATGACGGGTGGTGTAAACTTCGCGTGACACTGAAGAGCTTGGTTCATCGGGTACTGAGATATAATGGCTAGTCGAGGCCATTATATGTTTGACAGCTGTGGCGATAGGTTCATTTAATGATTGACGGAAGATGCGAGCTCCATTGGTAAAGATGTATCGTCCACGTGCATCATTTTGGATTATGCCTTTCTTTACCAGGTCTTGAAGTGCAGGGCACTGTGTCATGGTATGTCCAGCTTCTCCGCAGCCGTAACATTTACCATTGTTTCGAGGAGGTGGAAGGCCATCTACAGATCGCGCCATGTGCGGAGGAGTGTTCCATCCAGGGTAACGACCGGTAGGCCCTTGCTTTTCCTTCTGCTCCTTCGGGGTAGGAATAATATCACGTATAGCTGGATTACAGGTGTAGGCCTTGAAATATGTTGCAGCGTATCGTGCATCATCAACAGACATCTTGCCTAGTTGTTCCACAAGACGGTCCAACTCTGGGTCTTCGCTTTTCTTGGAGGACTTCCTGGAAGAATGACGAGTCGAGCGAGGTGGAGCATCTGAGTCTGAGTCAGATTCCTGCTCAAGTCCCCGATCAAAGCTGACGCGCTTGCGGCTGGTAACTCGCTTCTTCAGGCTCTTGCTATGCTTCTTTCGTGATCGTGACTTGCGTTCTTCTTCTTCAGAACTATTTGACAAGTCCGATTCACTATCGCTGTCTGAGCTATCCTCGTTATCGCTTTCTTCATCTGAGCTAAATCACTCAGTGTCAAAGCGATCTCGCTTGAGGATACTTTCAGCAGCCTTGTAGACGTCTTCAATTTCGAAGGGATCTTCCAGATCATGGTTTGGCTTTTGGGCCATGATCCTGGCTTCGAGGAGGTTGCGGAGGTTATGAGGAATTCCCATCCATGGATAGGTCTTGTAGTCTCTTTCTTGGATCTTGTTCTTCCTCATCAACCAACCTGCGATTCGTATGTACCCTCTGGTGTACCTCCACCAATGGGCAAGGTTCTTGATCTTCTTCTTTTCTGCCTTCTTGATGTATTGAGCTAGATCTGCGCGCTTAAATCTGCACTTATCCTGCTCAGCTTCATAGTACTTGCGGAAGTCTTGTACGAACACTGTCCAGTTCTTTACTTCATAACTATGAAGTCCCTCCAAAGTCTCCTTGACTGTGCGAGAGCAATACTGGACCAGGTTCTCAATCTTCTCTGTGTCATTCGTGACATGATACTTGGTGCATAGGCGTTGATAGAAGTAAAGGAAAGGTTCCACGTCTGAGTGCCTTCCTTTGAACTTCTTAGGAGCTCCCTTCGCTCCTGGTAGAGGTAGGTCAATGGCAGATAACGGCTGAGTCATGACTGTGTGAGTAGGTGCTTGAACAGATGATGATGGTGATGGGGGTGATGACAATGGCGATGATGAGGTGGAAGTATAACTTGGGGCGATAGATGATACGTCAGATAGACTTGGTGTGCTCAAGTCTTGTGACATATACAGCAAATTGTGCCGCTACTGGGTTATTTCCCCCCTCGCGGTGGGCTCCAGATGACGCGATCAGGGACGGATACTCTATGTGAAAGAGCGGCCGTTTGCCGAGTTCCCTGGACCAGTCGTTAGGTTGAGAGTTCCCGGGTGTTTGTGGGGAGAAGTGGAAAGTAGCGGGATCTTGGTGGAGAGGGTGATGAAGAGGATGTATATGGGCGTAGATGAGGAAGGGGGCTGGTGAGCGTGACGATGTACCAGGACGAGTTTCCTTATGCTGGTGTATAACCTTGAACAAAGATCTAGTATTACTTCGATAGAAGTGTATACTAGATATAACAGGGAGGGTACAAGATAGTGTCTACAGCGTTGGACACTAGCCTGCAAATAGTCTTTTCGCTCGTGAGGCTACTAAGACCAAAGGCGTGCTTGACTTCGTAACGTGACTTGACTTTGACTTGACTTGACTTGACTTGACTTGACTTTAACTTGACGGCGTAAGCCTGTAGACGGGTTCTACAAGACTTGAATACTCACTGGATACCGGGTGTATCACAATGAGGAAGCAAACCAAGCAGGCGTAAGATGCGGGACAAGGTAGGCTTATTTTATTGCTATCTACAGCAGGGGTATTTATACTAGTCTGAAAGTATTGCAAATTCCTCTGAAAGCCTTACAAATCACGACAGATGGACTGTGTCATTGATTTGTAAGATCAGAAGTTACGCTCTGTAATGACGACGTTGTGATTGGTAATAGCGATGTCATGCTTTGTAATGACGATGTCGTGCACTTGAAATGAATAGGCCTTGCATCGTAATTGACCAGGCTGGCCTAGGCATTTGTGTAAGAGGTTTCAGCAGGGGTTTTGCAGATGCTGTGATGCAATAGTTAGTGAAATTATGATATTCTGGAAGGGCAGACAGCAAAATGGGGCGAGTATGAGAGGAGGAGTGGCGTGTGGGCGCTAGGATCATGCCAAATAGGGTAGTGCTGGCCATATAGAGGTATTGAGTAGGCCTGAATAGATGTAAGAGTGCAGGGTACCGGTCTCTTCTATTCTTCGCCCTATTTCTCATCTTCTTGTGCCAAACAGGTTTGGCGCAGGACATCCGGGGGTCGCTTGAAATTGCAACTGTCCTCAGTTGCTTTCCTCTTCTCCACTTTCCGAACTGTCCGAACTTGGATACCGTTCTTCTCCTGGAATCTTCTGATCTAGTTCATCCAGGTGACGTCCGATATATCTGAGTCGTTGGTCATGCCGGGTGATATATGGTATAACACGGAATGCTGCCACTCCAGAGCGCATTACAGCTCCGTTCAGCTCCTGAAGGATATAGGATCCACCTGTGGTATGGCGTACTACCTCGTAAGGGCCGTTGTAGTGGTTCTTCGTTTTCTTGTTTAGTGATTTTTCCACCGCTGTGTTTCTTATCAGCACCAAGGTACCAGGGGGATATGTGTCTGTTACAAGGCGCAGCTGGAATCGTCGTTCAAATTGTTCCTTTGAACGAAAACGATTTTTCTTGAGTACTTCTGCAGCATGAGCGATGTCTTCAGGAAGTTTCTCTAGCTGGCGAATGCGTAGAGCGAGGAGATTCTCCGTGCTCATTCTGGAATAGAAGTCCTCCACCAGAAAGGAGGCTTCCGTAAGGTCGAAGGGTAATACGGGATGAGTTCCGTGAAGTAGATAGTATGGAGAGTATCCAGTTTGTCGGCGGACAGTGACGCGATCTGAGAAAAAGGCATGGGGTACTAGATCTGGCCATCTGCTAATCTTGCCTTTAGCAGCTTTTACCAGGGCATTGCGTATATTCTGGTGTCCCCGTTCTACAACTCCATTTGCGTGGGAGTTGTATGCAAAGATGCAGATATGGGGAAGATGGTAGCGTTCCATGAGAATCTTCCAGGCCCCGAACACTTCTTTTCCGTTGTCCGTAATGACTTCTCCTATAGCTCCATAACGGCAGAGTATCTGTTCCCAGAAGAACTTGCATAGTTGAATTGCAGCTTGTCCTTCAAAGCACGTCCTTCTGATACTCCTGACAGATCATCCTTGGCAGCTGCAATATACTGATAGCCTTGAGCTTTAGGCATGTGCATCAGGTCCACGTAAATCTTGACGAACAGTGTAGAAGGGGTTGACACGATGACTGGCATCTGGGCTTTTCTCGCGTTGCGCAATTGGCACCAATGGCAGGACTGTACATAGTGGGTGATGTCGTTCCACATATTAGGCCAGTAAAAACGCTCCTTTACTGTCTGATAGGTAGCATCAATTCCACGATGCCCTAGTTGGTCGTGGGCATTCTTTAGAATATAATCGCGTTTAGAGGTCCTGAATACGCATTTGACTGGAATTCCAGAGGGGGAACGTTTGAACATGGCTGATCCTCAAATGAAGAACTGAGTAGCTCGTTTCAAAAAGCGGCGCCGCTTCTGAGTAGATAGTGCTGGGGGACATTCCAAGGTGTGTAGGAAATGATAGATGTCAGCTAGTACTTGTTCTGCCTTGGTAACAGGGACAGAAAAACTGAATATGGGGAGGTCATGGTCTTGATCTTTATGGTTGATGTAGAGATTCCATTCAGCATGGTTCCAGTGTGGATCAAGGTGATGCTGACGGGCTGGTGCGTATAGAGCAATATTGTCTAACCAGGTATCGTCTTCTTCATTAAACTCCTCCTTTTCTCCTGGCTCTTTACGGGATAAGGCATCAGGGCCTCGATGGCGATCAGCTGGAACATGAACTAGTTCGAAGTCGAATAGCAGGATTCCTTGTATCCATCGGTTGATAGTGGCGTTTGGCTGCAAGTCTGGATCATTTAGCATGCCCTTGATATATTTGGCGTCCACTTCGACTTGTAGTTTCTTGACTCCGATCAAGTATAAGCGATAAGCTCGTAGAGCTCTAAAAAGACCATAGAGCTCTAGCTTGGGCTGAGAGTACCGGGCTTCCCGCTCATTCATGGGTATAGACCCATAACGAGCTGGTCGCTTATGTCCTTTATCATCAAATTGGGAGAGAATAAACCCAACGGCGATGATGCTAGAGTTGACGGATAGCACTACGGGATGATCTGAGCTGTAGTCGATGGGATGTAGAGCAGGTGGTGATGTGATAGCTTTCTTCAAGATACGAAATGCTTCTTCTCGCCGTTCGTCCCATATGAATTCAGTATCTTGACAAATAAGCTCTGTCAAAGGTCGGGCTTTGGCAGAGTAATTCTCGATCCATATGCGAACAGTTCCACATAGTCCTAGAAATCCCCGAACATCTTTGACTGTTCGCAAGGGAGGCCATTCTAGGATTTTTGCGATTTTCTGCTGATCTGGGAGACGTCCTTGAGGCGTACATGTCTGTCCAACGATGAGTACCTTCGGCTGAGCCATCTGGACTTTGGTGGGTGAGAAGGTTCCTCCTGCTTGACCAACCCGATGAATGATTCGATGAACATCATTAGCATGTTCCCAAATAAAGCGGCGTATTCCTGGATTTGTCCGTAAGACCTCAGGGTTTCCATACTGGTCTTCATAGCGGCTGATAGGTCCTTTGATTGGAAGGTCATCTATGAAGATATTGGCGATATGCGGGATTTCATCCTGCAGGATAAATGACATGCAAGCTTGGAATTCTGCTGGAGAGTTGGTGAATCCAGTGGGTAGGGAAGTTATTCGCAACAGTCCTAGAGGCGTAAGGAATGCAGTAAGGTCACGACTTCGAGGGTGCACCTTGCGGGCATCAAATCCCCAATATAAGTCGAATACTGTGTAGCATTGTCTTCCGGCGAAGGGCTCGATAAAGCTGTCCAGGTTTGGAGAAAGTCCGGCGTCTCGTATGGATACCTTGTTAAGTGGCTGCAGGTCATGTACAATTCGAAGTTTGCCGTTCTTCTTCAACACACAAAACCATCGGGATCGATATGAAGATTGACTGGATTCGTATACTCCAGCACTAATCTTTTCTCGTAAAAGTTGGATGACACGTTCCAGTATTCCAGGTGGAATAGGAATGTTGGTGAAGGTCCAGGGTACGTGGGGTATGACAGGGATAATGTATGGGGAGAAATAGTCTTCACGGAAGGATCCACGTTGGTGATCTTCCCATACAAAGTAGTCTTGATGTATTTGCAGAATATATTGGAATAACTTGACTTCTTCTGGCCATAAAAATCCTTCTGGGTTGAGCTTTATGTCTGTCAGGCGTTCCAGAGTCAAACGTCCACTGTTTTCCTTAAATTCGGAAGGATGAACAGGTAACGCTGGTAGAGTATCAAGTGGGTTCTCTGGAAACCGCCGCTCCACACGTGCGTCTTCCGGGAATACGGCTGGTACGGGTTTAACCTTGCGATCAACGTGCTTGTAGGCTCCAAGGACCTCCGGAGTATGCATAGGCTTGTAGGCAGAGAATAGGTCTGGCCCGTCCATGCACAGGATGACGTCATCTTCCGTAAGGGTTTTTAGAAATTTTTCCATAGAAATCGTAAGGAGAATGGGTTCATCGGCTTCTTCTTCAGTAGTTTCTTCTTGAATGGTGATGTAGTGTATTGCTCCTAAAAGTGTTTCATCCGTTTGCTGGGCGTGGCGCCCGTCGCCAGGTACTTGGCTCGGAGATGCCCTTGACGTGACATGGGTTTCAGCAAGGGTATGATTATACTTGGAGTCGTGAGCAGAATTGAGTGTACATTCAGGGGCGACATCGGGTGCGGTAGAGAATATCATCTTGCTGGTGGGCATGGGCTCACGCATGTATGGATATGGGGCAGACGCATTTATTGCGTGCCTAGATACATGCAAGAGTGGCCATACATAGGTGTACACTAGAAAAACAACGGCGAAAACGATTGCTATAAGTACAAAGGCCGTAAGTAGACAGAAGTACATGGAAAGGCTTTGTGGTTTTGGGGCAATCATGCCTGTAGTTATCGCGGTCTCGTACTGGAGCACAGGAGAGAACTGACGTTGATACGGAGCGGGCAGTGTAGCAGCGAAATATTTTTCGGAATTTTCGCAAATTTCTGTTGTTTTTGGTAAGCCGTCGCAGACGGTACAGGCGGCTTCTGATGTGGCGGCAGAGATGAGCATGAATAGAATGAAACGTGGAAAACTGAGAGCTCTGGGGACTTGAGAATCATGGCGCAAGTGTTGCGCCGCCGTATGAGGTACCGGTGTCGAGTTATGCCTTGGCCGGGGGTTAATACCGTGGTTGGTGTGCAGAAGTGAGCGTACCTCTTCAGAGTCGATGATACCCGCACACGCAGAGCATGTGACGGTAGCATCCAATGTCCCCAAGGTCACCGCGCATGCGTAGGTTGCGCACAGCTGAAGCTTCGGGGGCGTCGATTCTGAAGAGCTCGATGAACTCGCAGATTTCGCGCTGTTCAGCGGCGATCGGATCCGTGCTTTGGGCCCAGAAGTGCTTGGCTTGGCGGACCAGCAGCTGTTCTCCTGCATAGAGGTATGGGGTGCCGTCGCGCTCAGGGTACGGCAAGAGGCATTCAAAATCTTTAAGGTGACGAGTGGGCTCGGTGAGCTTGCGGACAAGAAAGGTGGTAATGTCACGGGAGCGTGCGATGCTGAGGGTGTCGCCGGCCATGGACAGGATGTGAGCGCGGGTGCAGTTGGCGACCGAGAACGTGAACATGTCGATATCAGGTGGGTTATCGGTGTCGTGCATGTGTTGCCACGTTCCGAGAGGGTGCGGCAGGTAAGCGGGCTCGGTAGGGACATGTTCGGCGGTGTGAAATGTGGTCGGGTAGGACAGGAGGGTCTCGTGGATGTTAATTTGAGCCGGTGGGTCAGGAAAGGGGGTGTCAGGTCGGTCTGCAGTCTGAGACGAGGATTCTGGCTCGGCGGGTGGTCGTGCAGCTTCGGGGTGTGCGTCTGGATGGGGCGTAACAGTTCGCGTGTCTTGTATGACCTCGATTTGACGAAGATCGCCCATGCGAAGCGGAGCATCATAGGGATCGATCGAAGTTGTGCTCGAGCGCGAAGGCGCAGCAGACTCGTCGGAAGAGCTTGCAGCAGCAAGATTGAGCGTCGACATATACTGCGAAAGACTCACCGGCGAGAGGACAGGTGTCCTTGGGAGCTCTCGCTCCTGCTCGGACGCGGTCTCGCCTGGACGTTCGGGTTGACGCGGTGAGTACTGCGGCAGCGGTGTAGGCGTGCGCATAGCGCGACGGACGTGCTCCAGGTCCTCCATGCTCGGCGCCATACGGGCCACGATCTCGTTGCCTGACTCGTCCCCAAGGACGATCTCAATGGTGACTGAGACGGCAGCGGGCTCGTGTTCGACGTGTTCGGCAAGTTCTGGTGCGAGTTCTTCTTCTTCCTCTTCATGCGCTTGCTGATACTGCGGCTGAACATGTGGGTGAGCGTCCGGTGCATCGCTGGTGGCAAGGACGGTGCCGTTGGGGTCAAGGTGGAAGTCGGGGAGGTAGGCCGGGTCGTTGATTACGGCGGCGCTTAGCTCTCCGGATGGATGCACCAAGAACAGGACCCCATTGATGCCTCGCACGGCTACCCAAATGCCATTGCTGTGCGACACTTGATTGTTGCACGGGCACGGCAAGAAGGGACCGTGCAGCGGAGGCAGGTCTGCTTGTTCGGCGATGGTAGGTTCTTGCCTTCCTTCTTCGGCACTGCGGGAACTGATGCGCCACGAAGTGAGCGCCAATCTCTTTAGGACTTCAGCCAGGACTGCATACCTGTCCACAACAGCGTCGCGGCCTCGAGGTGCGTAGGTTCGGCATCCGCCAATGACTAACATCTCAAGCGCACGAACCTCGATGCCCTCGACAAGGGCTCGACGGATGTCAGCGCTGATCACCTCGTTCGCGTCGCACAGACCCCAGTGTTCAACGGGCTCGGCGGTTGCAGACGCGGGCAAGTGCTGGTGGGCAGGGGGTACAGGTACGTTGTTCTGTGCGTGGACATGTGTAGCTGACTCGTGGGGGCTAGGCATACCGCTGTCAGGCGAAGAATCGCTCCACTCGGTCGTCGTGGAGGCGGTGTCGCCATTCCAGCCATAGCTGCTGACATCGGTTGAGCTGGTGTCGCTGCTGTCCAGCCTCGGTGGTGAGTTCTGGAGTTCTGATTCGATAACATGTACGTGCATGCTGACATCTTCAGCCTGTAGATCTTCGAAGGCCTGCGGATCGAAGGTAGCCGGCGTATGGACTTCGCTGCGTGAGTCCTCGCTGCCGCTATCGACATCCACGTGGATTAGGTCGTCGAAGGGATGCGGGTGGCGACAGGTGGGGATTCCGAGGCCTTCAACGTAGGAGAACGCTTCCTCTAGCTTCTCCTGTGCCTCGATGTAACCCTCCTCCTGCATTCGATTGTAGTACCGGTCCGAAAAGGTGAGTACGTCGTTCCGATCTTCTTCAAACAAATACCCTCGGCAGCCCGCGATCATGAGGATAGCGCGGACATGAGCAGCGTCGCTCGAGGCCCATTCGTCGGCACGGCTGTAGGCTTCGGCTGTGACGCAGTCGTTGAGCAGCTCGGCGGTGACGCAGCCTAGGAAACGGATGGGTGTAGCGTCGCGGAAGGGTGGCCAGAGCAGGTAAGCCACTTCTCGGCTCGTAATCGTGATGGTTGACGGCGGGTTCTGTTCTCCAGCAGGCGGCTCCGTGTCTGGACGTTCCAGCGGCTTGCGCAGCCAGTACACCAGGATCCATCCCTGGAAATGCGTGCACTGGAGGCCTTCGAGAGTGTTCGGGGCGTCGTCGATGTCGTAGCACGACGAGAACTGGACCAGCTCACCGTTCTCAAGTCCAGGGATCCACAAATGGATGTGCGGCGAGAAATGGTGAGTGATTTTCCAGCTCATATGGTCATGAACTCGTCGGGCTGACTCCATTTCGTTCTGGGTTCGATGCCCGGGTGTTGGTATCGGCATTATGCGTACTAGGTTGTCTGGGTCGCTCTGTGCGAACTGGCGCACCGCAGCTGTATACAGATCCACCCAATGGTTGTCAAACTGACGACCAGCTGGGTTAAACGACGGCGGTGAGCTATCGGGCACGGGAGGCAAATCGGGCGGTTCAGGTGTATTGGGCATAGCGGGGAGGTACACAGGTTCGAGGTGAGTCCCGAACGAGTCCCCCTTCTGTGCGGGTACTGACTTATGCTTCGCTTGGGCCAATCGAAGCAGAGCACGCGCGGCGTCAAGCTCTTGAGGGTCGTAATCGGATACTGGTAGGTCCAACGCGTTACAGAAGAAGGCGACCGCGCGACTGACGTCTTCGTCCAGGGCGGGTGTGTTTACCGGTGTTGTGCGCTCTGACATAGCGGGCCAGGTGCGTGCAGGCGGCGGTAAGTCTTCCAGCAGCTTAAATTTGTCTTCCAGGTCGAATATTGCAAGCTGGAGGTCCTGCACAGGCTCCTGCCACAGCAGATCTGAGCCAGGGGTCCTTTCGAATGTGGACTCCCTTCGCGCATCGCTCAGCATCACGTCCTTATCTCGGACGATGCATAGTGGCAGGGGTCCGGGAACGGCGGCGTGCTCAATCTGAAATGGACGCATCGGCGGCTTTGGTGAGTCCCTTGCTTCGGTACGATCACTTTCTAACCATCTTGATTCTTCCTGTCGATTGGGGTGACTGCGCACCAGGGCTGTCGATCGCTCAGGCCGGGCCCGATTCGAGGGTCTATAGGCCTTGTGGCGTTCTATTACGGCTCCAGGTACGTTGGCTCCTTCATCGTTTGCGATCTCCATGACGTATGGGGGCATTTCTTCAGGTGATTCAGTGGCTAACGAATTCTTGACGCGTTGCAGGTAGTCTCGGGCTCGATCCACCAGCTGCTGGGAAGCTGACCACTGGATCTGGGCGAGACCGATCTCATACTGTCGTTCATACGAGCGGCGGTCTGACTGCGGGTTTCTCCATACATCGCCAGGTATGTACGTTCCATTTCGTTCGTCTGCTTCTACTAGAGCTAATTGCCGTTGGAGCACCATTAGCAGATGCTCCTCGGCGAGCCGTCGAGCCAGCCTGAAACGCTCCGCGTTGGCGAGCTCCAGCTTGCCAAGGACACGGTCAAGAACGTGTGTCATTTGCTCGGCTTCGGGCAGTGTCAGGTACGTTTGCTTCTGTGGTCGCTCTCCTTCACTCCAATCGTGGAGCTGACCTCGTTTCATAGGTCTTACACATTCAGGTGGGCGAGAACGGGGTTCCCACGTCTGGCGGTGCCCTGGAACATATAGCGGCGGGCTTGACGGGCTGAGGTGCATTGCCTCATACTGTCGAGCCAGCTCGTCTCCAGCTTCGATGCTAAAGACGTAGTCTGGCGGCTCCGGTAAGTCGTCTGTCCATTCTTCCAGTGGGGGTGGTTCTTCATCGTCACTAACCTCACTCTGTCTCGCCTCTTGCAGCCGTATCGGCCATGCTTCAGTGAGTATTGTTCCTAGTCGACTCTTCTGTGGGTCCAGCTTCTTACCCACGAGTTCGGTCCATTTGGGGATGGTCGGTACGTTATTCTGCTTCTCAGTTCCTCGATCTTCTTGAATAACCTCCTCTGTAGGCATCACCAGTCGCGTTCTGGCTTCGTGTCGCCTGGATAAGGCATCTGCTCGGGTGCAGGCTTCAGTGAGACCCCACGAGGTTTCCATGTCATGGACCATAGTGAGTATTTCGCGCTGCTCGTGTATTGCATATTCTAATCTTGTTAGCCGGGCAGATATTTCCTTGTTCTCGGTGTCGTGGTTACAGGTGGTTGGTTTTTCGACTGCAGAGCCTTTGGTATGTAGTACTTCCTTGCAGCTGGAGATCAGTCCTCCGCAGAATCCACTGATCTTCTGCCACCAGCCGACGAAAGGGCCACCGCCTTCGGGAAAATGGCTGTCTTCATTCAGCAGCATTAACCCTCCGGGCATGGTAAGCGGTTCGTCTTCATCGGTGTCTTCCAGATTGCTGACTCTGCTTGACATCTCCTCTTCGGACTCCATTTCTTCCTCGCAGGTGTAGTATACTTCAGGCTCAGTTACTCCCTGGATTCCACTATCGCCTTCATATCCGTGTTCCTTGTCAGGCTGGATATTTCCTGTAGCATTCGTAGTATTTGTAGTGTTTATCTGGCTGCGTTCCTCTTGCGCCAGGACTGCGATTGCAAGCTTCTCTAGTTCCTCAACTAGTATTGATTCTGGCTCCTGCACATTGGGCTGTTCCAGGGCTTGGTGCGGGGTTTTTCTAGTCACAAACCACTCAGGCTCCTCTGAATGTGCTTGTAGGACCGACTCCGAGTGGTGCTCTGTTCGCCGACGCTTTCCGGTAGACTCGGTTATGAAATGCATAGCATTTTCACAGCGTAGAGAACGGCCATGTGTTCTGGTTACGACTGGGGTGCTTCCATCTTGGACCGTGCCAGCATAGACCTCCAGTTGCCGAGCCACTTGTCGAGTACGTGCATCTTCCAGCTCGTTAACTTGGGATTAACACAAGCTTGTACTGACGCTGTAGATCGAGCAATGTATTCTGCGATTTCTGGGTCCATAGTTGGATCAGGCGTGACAAGTATTTCATAATTAACTTGTAAGGTCTTGTCCTTGAATTGCAGGTAGGTTCCATCAATGCGTTCATCGATGCTGATGTAGTTGCCTCGTTGCCAAGGGCGTCCCAAGAGCAAGTCGAAAGGGGCCTTATTTCCAATGTACACATTGGCGTAGGTCAATACTGACCCACACGTGAGTGGTACATCAGCGACAAAGCCACTGAGGACTCCTTCCCCTCCATTGGTATCTCCCATGAGGATTTTCTTGGTTACGTCCATCGGTCGGCTGAGGCAGTTTAGCCATGCCTTACGATGAGCAATGTTCAGCTGAGATCCAGTGTCGATGATGGCCAGGATGGGAATACCATCACATTCCATGCGTAACTTGATTAGTTGTCCGCGTGTGCGGGGCATAAAGGCTGCAGCATAAGATTGCGGATCTAGTTCACTGGCTACTGCTAGCTTGGCAGAGGCTAAAGTGCGTGACTCCACAGGTTTCAGTGACTTGGGCTTGATTACTTCTTGCACCTGGTGGCTGACTTCCTTTGATACTGCCAGTAGTTCGCCCACAGCCATTGTTACAGGGGTGTTCAGCACTTTGTCCAATACTGAACAGGGGTTTACTTGTTTCTGCAACTCTGACTGTCGTGGAAATCGCTGCTCGTTAGGCGACGTCTCCTTCATAGTTATGTCTTGAGTGGCTGACTTCTTGGCTTTGCCCTTGTCTTCTTTCTTCTTCATTGCTCCTTGAGGGTCTTCCTGAAAGGCCTGATTATCTTGCGGATTGAACATTGGTGGGTGAACGTCAACAGGATAGGTTGGTTTAGGTTCTGACGCCTGCTTCTTGGGTATAACAGGCTCTGGAACTCTAGGCTCGAGGACATTTTCTTTGTCCTTACGCATGGACTTGCGTTGTGGAACCCATACTCCGTCAAACCTTTCCTTGCGAGCTTGCTGAGTAGACTTTTCAGATCTGATGGCAGGGTACATAACAGGTGGGCATAAGTCTTCATTGTCTGAACTGTTGCATGAGGTATTATCTTCATCATCTGAGCTATACACATGACGGGTGGTGTAAACTTCGCGTGACACTGAAGAGCTTGGTTCATCGGGTACTGAGATATAATGG
The DNA here is from genome assembly GCA_001910725.1 of Phanerodontia chrysosporium. NCBI lineage: Eukaryota > Fungi > Basidiomycota > Agaricomycetes > Polyporales > Phanerochaetaceae > Phanerodontia > Phanerodontia chrysosporium. The sequence continues at coordinate 15,077 of MJGA01000060.1, forward strand.
CTAGTCGAGGCCATTATATGTTTGACAGCTGTGGCGATAGGTTCATTTAATGATTGACGGAAGATGCGAGCTCCATTGGTAAAGATGTATCGTCCACGTGCATCATTTTGGATTATGCCTTTCTTTACCAGGTCTTGAAGTGCAGGGCACTGTGTCATGGTATGTCCAGCTTCTCCGCAGCCGTAACATTTACCATTGTTTCGAGGAGGTGGAAGGCCATCTACAGATCGCGCCATGTGCGGAGGAGTGTTCCATCCAGGGTAACGACCGGTAGGCCCTTGCTTTTCCTTCTGCTCCTTCGGGGTAGGAATAATATCACGTATAGCTGGATTACAGGTGTAGGCCTTGAAATATGTTGCAGCGTATCGTGCATCATCAACAGACATCTTGCCTAGTTGTTCCACAAGACGGTCCAACTCTGGGTCTTCGCTTTTCTTGGAGGACTTCCTGGAAGAATGACGAGTCGAGCGAGGTGGAGCATCTGAGTCTGAGTCAGATTCCTGCTCAAGTCCCCGATCAAAGCTGACGCGCTTGCGGCTGGAAACTCGCTTCTTCAGGCTCTTGCTATGCTTCTTTCGTGATCGTGACTCGCGTTCTTCTTCTTCAGAACTATTTGACAAGTCCGATTCACTATCGCTGTCTGAGCTATCCTCGTTATCGCTTTCTTCATCTGAGCTAAATCACTCAGTGTCAAAGCGATCTCGCTTGAGGATACTTTCAGCAGCCTTGTAGACGTCTTCAATTTCGAAGGGATCTTCCAGATCATGGTTTGGCTTTTGGGCCATGATCCTGGCTTCGAGGAGGTTGCGGAGGTTATGAGGAATTCCCATCCATAGATAGGTCTTGTAGTCTCTTTCTTGGATCTTGTTCTTCCTCATCAACCAACCTGCGATTCGTATGTACCCTCTGGTGTACCTCCACCAATGGGCAAGGTTCTTGATCTTCTTCTTTTCTGCCTTCTTGATGTATTGAGCTAGATCTGCGCGCTTAAATCTGCACTTATCCTGCTCAGCTTCATAGTACTTGCGGAAGTCTTGTACGAACACTGTCCAGTTCTTTACTTCATAACTATGAAGTCCCTCCAAAGTCTCCTTGACTGTGCGAGAGCAATACTGGACCAGGTTCTCAATCTTCTCTGTGTCATTCGTGACATGATACTTGGTGCATAGGCGTTGATAGAAGTAAAGGAAAGGTTCCACGTCTGAGTGCCTTCCTTTGAACTTCTTAGGAGCTCCCTTCGCTCCTGGTAGAGGTAGGTCGATGGCAGATAACGGCTGAGTCATGACTGTGTGAGTAGGTGCTTGAACAGGTGATGATGGTGATGGGGGTGATGACAATGACGATGATGAGGTGGAAGTATAACTTGGGGCGATAGATGATACGTCAGATAGACTTGGTGTGCTCAAGTCTTGTGACATATACAGCAAATTGTGCCGCTACTGGGTTATTTCCCCCTCGCGGTGGGCTCCAGATGACGCGATCAGGGATGGATACTCTATGTGAAAGAGTGGCCGTTTGCCGAGTTCCCTGGACCAGTCGTTAGGTCGAGAGTTCCCGGGTGTTCGTGGGGAGAAGTGTAAAGTAGCGGGATCTTGGTGGAGAGGGTGATGAAGAGGATGTATATGGGCGTAGATGAGGAAGGGGGCTGGTGAGTGTGACGATGTACCAGGACGAGTTTCCTTATGCCGGTGTATAACCTTGAACAAAGATCTAGTATTACTTCGATAGAAGTGTATACTAGATACAACAGGGAGGGTACAAGATAGTGTCTACAGCGTTAGACACTAGCCTGCAAATAGTCTTTTCGCTCATGAGGCTACTAAGACCAAAGGCGTGCTTGACTTCGTAACGTGACTTGACTTTGACTTGACTTGACTTGACTTGACTTGACTTTAACTTGACGGCGTAAGCCTGTAGACGGGTTCTACAAGACTTGAATACTCACTGGATACCGGGTGTATCACAATGAGGAAGCAGACCAGGCAGGCGTAAGATGCGGGGCAAGGTAGGCTTATTTTATTGCTATCTACAGCAGGGGTATTTATACTAGTCTGAAAGTATTGCAAATTCCTCTGAAAGCCTTACAAATCATGACAGATGGACTGTGTCATTGATTTGTAAGATCAGAAGTTACGCTCTGTAATGACGACGTCGTGATTGGTAATAGCGATGTCATGCTTTGTAATGACGATGTCGTGCACTTGAAATGAATAGGCCTTGCATCGTGATTGACCAGGCTGGCCTAGGCATTTGTGTAAGAGGTTTCAGCAGGGGTTTTGCAGATGCTGTGATGCAATAGTTAGTGAAATTATGATATTCTGGAAGGGCAGACAGCGAAATGGGGCGAGTATGAGAGGAGGAGTGGCGTGTGGGCGCTAGGATCATGCCAAATAGGGTAGTGCTGGCCATATAGAGGTATTGAGTAGGCCTGAATAGATGTAAGAGTGCAGGGTACCGGTCTCTTCTATTCTTCGCCCTATTTCTCATGTTCTTGTGCCAAACAGGTTTGGCGCAGGACACCGGAACAAATAGGAGGGTGAGCGGGAACTTTTGCACTTGATATACAACTGACCTGTGATCAGTCTCCAAGGGTCAGACCCTATGATCAGCATCTTCGGTTTCCAACCGCATTGTGGAGGGTCGCAGAGGACAGCTACTAAGATAGCGGTCACCAGGAACGGGCACCCTTATGTAAGCACCTGCACGTGACCGTGGGAGTGGCCAAATCTGCGCTCTCAAAGCTCAGGAGCCGGGCGCTCCTCGAGTTGTCTCATGGTTTCGGCTTGTTAACGATGTCTGTGCACCCTAGCCTGTTTTTGTATGCATAGTGCGTATCCAGTATCTATATAGGAATTTAAAAAGTGGTAGCGCTATTTTTATAACACTTCGATTGTACACTACTTGGGCTGTCTACCTGCTAGCCATCGCTGGTATTCAGCCTGAAGCGCCTTTGCAATATTAGAAGGAAGGACACGGTGTCCATGGTACTTCCTATTAGCATATGCAGCCTCAGCACCATCAAGGCCTTCAGCGTATGCCGAGATAAACCGAGCTGCTCGGTTTGCGTAGCTAATAAACTCGGTCAGTTTGATGGCATCAGCGCCACAAAGGCTGACGCACCGACGAATCTGGAGAAGTGTTGCTTTCTCGAGCGCCGCAAGCACATTTGCCTCCATCTCGTCGATGCTGTGCGTCAAAGGTGTCATCCGGTAATGTAGCTTCGAGTAGCCCCAGTATTGCTCAATGAAGTTGGTTTCAGGGTGAAATTTGGGGTAGAAGTCGCAAATATGGCCGCGGGACTCGATGTATTCCTGGAGCTGAGGCTTCTGGGACTCAAAATCGAGCTGTGTGAACAAGAGCCTGCGGCAGCAACAATCTGAGCGTCCAGGTGCGCACTTAAAGCGGTTGCACTGTGCAAGAAGCTCCTGATCAGCCGGCCAAAGTCCCCGCTCCCGAATAATCTGCTCCATTCCTTTGAACCATCCCGGCATGGTGGGATGGTCATCGGGGAAGTATAGGTCTTGGTATATCTTCGTTTCACCTTGCATGTACCAGCCGTGCCTCATTCTGATGCCACTCTTAGGCGTCCAGGATTCTGATGGGCCCTTTGGCATGTATCGCGCTGTGAGAGCATCCGGCGCTCGTTTTAGATGGCTTGGGGCGTTGTCAAACAGCCAGAGTCCCACGGCGAAGCCATTCGTCTTCCCCTCGAAGATGTCGATGGCATGGTCCACCTGACGAAGAAGATCATCAGCATCAAAGTAGCCGTCCTGGTTTTTGCCTGCGCGGAAGAGGATCCGCGCTTCGCTATAAAGAGGTACGTGTGAACGCTTCGCACCAGATGGGGAATTGGGATAACGTACTCGTCCCCATCCTTCAAGCGGCCCCACTCTGCGGTGAGAAAGTCTGACACCATAATTGATTCCCCTTCACCCTTTCGCACTGGTGTCGCCTTCTGGGAGACATGATACCACTTCGTTTGGCGTCGGTCATTGGCGTAGAATGTCGACTCATCATGGGTGACGAGAATAAGGCGAAATGGACGACCACCAACGGGAAATCCGGTGAGTTTCTTTGCTTCCTTGCCGTCATTGTCATAGGTAACCATCCGCAGTTCGTACTGCTTCCACCGTCCAATGAATGCCTTCCGATAGGCTACGACATCTTCCCGCTCGTGGCCATCGATGTACATTCCATTTGGCTTGCGCTTGTACCGCCAGTCGAGCTTCTTCAGCCAGCGCCGCGCAGTGCGCTCTGATACCCCCGCTTTACCCACTTCCGCAAGTTTCTTCTTCATCTCCGGCTGAGCCATGAACTCGACGATGTCTGCGGCTCGAATGAAGCGCCCCTGGCATGTCTCGAGAAGGTGAGCTTGTAATTTACTTGATACGTCTTCGTCATCCAGGATACTGAAGCGTTTATAGCCATAGGCATGCATCGGAAGCTTTCCTGTCTTCATATAGCGGTTTACCCACTGCCGGATCGTTCGTGCATGTTTCTTGCTGCGCCCGCCTGCCTTGGAGGCAATGACTGATGCTTCTCTCCAGGTGCACGGGACGTCAGGGTCGAGATGGAGATTAATCGCACCAAGCATGCTGGTAATGCGGGCTCGGAACACGACATCAATCTTCTTGTCCTTGCTCTTGCATGTGAGCTCCTTTGCAGCCTTCTGCAGCCCTGGTATGTCCTTCCAGTACGCATTATCGCATTTCTTTGCTGCGCCAGTGTCCTGATCTGTAGCAGATGCTTCAGCTTCAGCAAGCCGCTTTAGACGAAGCTCAGCTAGTAGATCTTCCACTCTTCTCCGCTGCTCGTCACTAACGATGATTCTAGGTGACAGCTGAATGCCACAAGGTGTTGCGCTTCGATTCAGGGGGTCCTCCTCTGCCTCTGACATGTCCTGATCTCTCGGTGCAGATTGGAACGTCTGGGGGCATTTGGGTGAGTCTAGACAGTCTGTACATGAGCCGCACTACTCACAGGGATTTCCTCATGCCCCACAACGTTCCAGTTATCACCAAGGTCCTCGGGTTCGCTTTCAGACATCATAAGGTCATTATCTTCCTGCTCTTTTCGATTTTCGACGTTCTTGAGGCCAAGGTGGGCTGTCTTCCGTGTTAAAAAAGTTGAGATTAACTTCTGGCCTGCACCCTCCAGTTTTCGCCGGGCAGAGGCCCATCTTCTCTTCGTTCTTGACGAGTTTTTCAAATACAGCCTTGGCCGGTTACTGGCTGCTTTTCTGGCACGCTCCTGGGCTGCCGCAACTTCTTGAGCCTTCGCAAGGACTGCTGCATAGTCCTCCAGATGGTCTTCATCGACGGTGAGCTCCTGGTTGTCTCCTTCCTCTTCATCTCCTTCCTCTTCATCTTCATCTCCTTCCTCCTCCTCTTCCTCCATTTCCTGCCCCTCCTCCTCGTCACTGTCCTCGTCTTCATTGTCTGACTCTTCAATGGTCGTAGGAATGATGTCCTTGTGAAGAATGTACTCTGAACTGATTTATTCTGGTGCTACAGAGCCGGTATATATACATGTCTAGGACTACTGTATGTAAGCGGGTTTACTGGACCAGAATACACAGTCATCGACTTTACAAGATGATGAATAATTCTACTGCATATTAGTGAGCATAATGGCCATATATTCGAGGTGCTGACGCATGTACTACAGTGCTACGAGAGAGGTGTCCATATGCGGAACGCTGGGACTTGGTGGCGCTGATGCGCCCTACCATATCAGGACGGTAAACGCCCAAGATCTGACACTCCCACTCGTTTACAAGTCCTTGGAAGATACGAGGCCGAGAGCCTTTCGGAACTTCTCGTGCTTCTTCGCACCTAGCGGCTTGGTGAGAATGTCGGCGATCATGTCGTCGGTGGAGATGTACACTATCTCGACGCGTTTGTCCTCTACGAACTCGCGGATGAAGTGATATCGAATGTCCACATGCTTGAGGCGACGATCATGCGCGGGATTGATAGCGAGGAAAATTCCGCCTTGGTTGTCTGAAACCATAGGCACCGGACCCTTCTGTGGGAATCCGATCTCGCGTTGGAGTGACGTCAGCCAGGCAACCTCCGAACATGCGTCAGAAAGCGCCATATATTCGGCTTCAGTCGAGGAGCGTGCTACGGTCCGCTGCATCCGGGAAACCCATGTGACAGCGGCATCAGCCATGAGGAACGTGTAGCCAGTAGTCGATCGTCGGTTATCTCGATTCTCACCCCAGTCTGCATCCGAATAACCAATCAGGCCCGATTGACCGGAACCCTGGAAACGGATGCGGAAGTCACTTGTCGCACGGAGGTATCGCAAGACATGTTTCGCATGCTCAACGTGCGTGGGTGTGGGATTGGACATGTACTGGGAGAGACGAGTGACGGCGTATGCTATGTCGGGCCGTGACCCGATCATGCAATAGATCAAGCTACCGATCATGGTCTGGTACTGATGTAGTAGCGTCGCGTTGGCCTTGTAGCCATCTTCTGCCTTCTCGAGGTGTAACCCTTCAGGCAGTGGGATTTTTTGCGGCTTTGCATTGTGCATCTGGAAGCGTGTGAGGACCTGCTCGATGTAGTTCTGCTGATCCAGTTCCAGTTGCCGCTTCGAGCGATCACGAGTGATGCGCATGCCCAGGAAGGTGTCCGCCGGGCCGAGGTCCCGCATTTGGAATTTGTCTGCGAGAACCTTCTTGACGCGATCAATCTCAGATTTGCTTGGACCCATTGGGAGCAGATCGTCGACGTAGACGATAAGGATCATGTGGCCCTTCTTCTGCTCGTAGACGTATACCCCGGCATCTGACCGGGTACGTTCGAAACCGATGCCTATCAGAGTTTGGTGTAACTTCTGATTCCAGGTGCGAGAGGCTTGCTTCAGGCCGTAGATTGCCTTCTGCAGCTTGCATACCATGTGCTCCTTTCCCTTCTCCACAAAACCTTCTGGTTGTTCCATGTAGATCTCCTCGTCGAGCTCGCCATACAGGAAGGCCGTTTTTATATCCATTGCCTCGATTTCCCAATTTTCAAGTGCGGCATGTGCGAGCAAGAAGCGTATAGCTTCATATCGTGCGACGGGAGAGAAGGTTTCCTGAAAGTCTATACCCTGTACCTGAGTGAATCCTTTGGCCACGAGGCGCGCTTTGTAGCGGCCGTCAGCCTTGATGACAAACACCCATTTGCATTTCACGATCCGTCGATTACGCGGTCGTGTAACCAGAATCCAAGTCTTGTTTTCCTCGTGAGATTTCAATTCCTCAAGCATTGCAATCTCCCACTGCTTCGCATCAGGTCTAGACATCGCTTCCTTGTAGGTCTGAGGGTCAACTTGCGTGGCATGCATGAGCAGTTCGCGATAAGAACCCGAGAGCGTGCCGCTCATGGGGTGATCGGGATCTGTCTCTACATCTGCATCCGATCCACCATGCGACGATGAAGAGTCATCGCTGGGGATGGGAATAGACTCACGCCATTGTTGGTACTCCTCAGCGCGCTGTCTAGCTTCGCGTTGATCACGTCTGATGTCTCGTTCCTGCTGCCGCCATGCATCCGTAGGTGGAACATCGCCATATGAATTATCCGGAACTCTCCGCTGACCGGCGTTCTGGCGCCGTGGTCTTTGGTATGGATGATCGGGAACGGGTTCCGGAGGCGGTGGAGCGGGCGCTTGCGGCTGGAACGGGCCGTGATCTCTGAGCCACTCGCGGGCACGTCTGTGCTCTTCGCGGTTCTCTGGAGTATCAGGGCGACGTAACTCGCGACGTGGGGATGAATGTCCGTGACGTTGCTGTGCTCTCTCTGGTGAAGGAGAAGAGCGCTGTCGTCTACGTGCCATGCGGGGAGGTGAAGGATATCGAGGATAACGAGGTTGTACGGGCGGCGGCTGTGGCTCTGCCCGTGGGACTGGTTCTGGTGGGTGCTGTTGAGGTTGTGGCTGAGGTGGTGGATCTTGGTACAGATCTTCGAGGTCACTATCGCTATCGCTTAGCGCATTGTCAGGGCGCGGATGCGGTGCCTCATCGGGTAAGACGTCAGGGAGGTCTTGTTCCGGATCAATGTCCGGTTCCGGCGTTGGGTTCCGGAAAGGAGGTGCGGCATCATCAGGTTCGTCTGCTTGACTAGCCTGTGGTTCCTTATTAGGGAAGGACTTCTCATCGAAGGTCACATCGCGGGACACGACGATGGAACGGCTACTTTTATCCCAGAACCTGTAACCCTTTGAACCAGGTTCGTAGCCGACAAACACCATTACTTTAGCCTTAGGCTGCAGCTTATTCTGGCGTGCGTCCTTGTGTATGTGTACGTAGGCTTTACAGCCAAATACGCGGAAATATGAAACGTCCGGCACTGTGCCATCCCATGCGGTAATGGGCGGCTTCCACTTGAGACGTCGGAGCGGTTGCCGATTGTAGATGTGAACGGCGGCTTCGGAGGCAAGCTTCCAGAACCCTGATGAGAGTCCGGCATGATGTCGCATAGCCTCAGCCTTATTGGCAATTGTCTGCTGCCATCGTTCCGCTCGTCCGTTTTGCTGTGGTGATCTGGCGACGCTTTGTTGGCGCTCAATGCCATGCTCTGCAAGGAACTCGTCGAAGTCGCGGCCGAAGAACTCCCCCCCTCGGTCCGATCGGATGCATTTGAGCTTCCGTTCGGTCTGAGTCTCGGCCCAAGCTTTGTACCGCTTAAAGCACGAGAGGGCGTCTGATTTCCGTTTAAGGTACCAGGCGACACCGAAAGAGGAATGATCGTCGAGGGTAGTCATCGCGTACTTGTACCCATCAATGGAGAGTGACGGATACTCGACAAGGTCCATGTGCACCAAGTCCAAAGGATGCTCGGTGCGCGAGTCAGATGGCGGAAAGGGATCTCGGCGAGATTTGCCGAGTTCACAGCCCTCGCACGGTGACGAGTCGGCTGGTGCCTTGAGCTTTTTAGGCACACCTTTCACATTGCCGGGCAAGTGCTCAATAGCTTTCTTGCCGGCATGGCCGAAGCGTTCATGCCAGAGATCGAAAGGCTCGATAGCTGCCACAACAAACGGAGTGTCTTTCCGTGGTAGTGGTGGAGAGTGCAATATATTCGCGCGTATGAAATAGAGACCCTCAAGCTCGCGCAGATGCGCAGAAGCGAGGACTGTCTCTTTTCCACCGTTATCTCCCATCAATGTCATGCGTGACCCTTTGATCACCCAGTGATGGCCCTCAGAACGGGAATGCGTGGAGCAAAGAAGCGCATATTTGCGTCAGGAACGTACAGAACTTCTGTGAGAAGAAGATACCGCTTATGACCGTCATCGGTCCGATGGTGAAGTATGACCGTGCCTGCACCCAGAATCGGAATCGTTTGGCGTTTGCCGGCAGTGTGTGCCGCGCCAGGAGTACGGAACTCTGTGTACGATATGAAATCCGATTTCTGATTGGTGACATGTGCGGTACAGCCTGAATCAACCATCCAGTCAGTCGATGCGCCGATCACACCGTTGGCATAAAGAGAAACAGAGATGGATTCCTCGGAACTCTTAGCCATATCCGGTACATTTACAATTTCGAGCGGTGCGACTGTGATCTGAGCGGTATTCTGTCCGTTACTACTTCCTTTGCCTTTCCCACGTCTTTTCCCCCTTGACCCTGCTGCTGCCCCTGCTGGTTGTTGCCGTTGCCGTTGCCGGAATTGCCAGTGCCCGTAGAAGGCTTCTTGTCCCAATGCTGCTCGGTCGTGTGATTGTTCCGACCGCACTTCTCACACGGCTTGGTTTGCTTCTTTGGAGCCGATGAGATGCGTGAGATCTGGGTACGATTGGCAATTCGGCGAGACTCTTCCTCGACGATCTTGGGCTTGACGTCGCTAGGCTTGAGATCCTTGACGTCCTTGTGTACCGCAAGAATGGTAGAGGCGAGCGTCTGATAAGACTTCGGCAGGCAATTGACCATGAGGAGAGCGAGGAGCTGGTCTTTGATCTCGATACCGGCGAGGGTAACCTGACTAGCGGCCTCGTGAAGAGCGTCAAGCTGCGGCCCGAGTGGAGACGTATCGACAAGCTGAGCGTTAAACAGGGCCTGGAAGGCGACGAATGCGCCGACAGCACCTGGCTTCTCGTACTCAGACTTGAGCGTGTTCCACATGTCGAGGGCAGTGCGCTTGTCTTCGATGAGGTGCTTTAGGTTCTCTTTGGTATACATCTCGATTACACCCATCGCTTTCTGATTCTTTTCGTCCCAGGCTGCCTGACCGGTGGCATCCGAGTCAGCGGGACGGCTTACACCCGGTGCGGGCGTGTCAGCCGTGGGAGCTGTGTAACCCTCAATGAGGGCCCAGCAGCCGGAGTACCGGAGGAAAGCGCGGATCGCCGCGGCCCACTTTTTATAGTTGGTGCCGTCGAGCATGGGAATCGAGGAGGCCGAGGCCTTGAAGGGGTCTGAGGATGATGACATGACTAGAAGAAATATGGAAGCTCGTGATGGTAGATGAGGCGAAGGTAAACGTAGAGCTCGTTGTACTCGTAGGAATCTGCTGCACCAAAGAGGAGATAGAACGATTTGGAGAAGTCCTCGAAGAAGTCGTATTTGCCCGGTTTCTCGTGATCACCGATCGAATATGTCGGGTCGAAGGTGACGTATTCGTTGAGTTCGGATAGGTCGTAGTAATAGACGTATGGGTGATCGTCAAGTTTTGACGAGAGTGGATAGACGGGAACGACTCGGGGTTTAGTTCGGAATTGGAGGACGGATGAAGGAGGTGCGGGTGCAGAATTCCTATAGCGTGTGATCGCTGTACGAGCACGAGGTGATTCGCCTGCGAGCTGATCGGTGGGAGTCCAGAGGTGTGGTGCGATGATTCGATCCAGTCTGCACGGGTGTACACTGTTCAGTGCGCCGCTGATCCCAGCTAGCCGAAATAGCCGAGAGGCGGATAGAGTTGGGTGGGATGTGACAAGCCTGTACTAGGTACACGCTACAATCTACAGCTAGAGATACGGGGGCCAAGAAACACCACTATTGCGCAAGTTTGGTAGGACGTCTAGATCGAGTTTAAGAGCTCGACGACTATCTTCTGCTACCAAGGGGAGTAGGCCCCTACGACGCGCCCACTGAAGTGCAGCGTCGAACCAGATCGTAATGTGATGTGCCCGTGTACTACCGCGCCTGTCCTTACGAGGGACTGTCTGACGCGTTTGCCCTATGTCGGGGCTGCTGTAAACGACGTGTGTTAGTGCTGATCGCTGTGTTGGGCAGCTACACTAATACAGGGGATAACCTCGAGAAATTACGCTAGAGGTTGGGTGTGCAGATGGAAAGGAGTTGGAGTCGAGTGAGGTAGAGTGCCCTTAGAGGGCGGGGCTCATAACCTGTGAAGAATGTACTCTGAACTGATTTATTCTGGTGCTACAGAGCCGGTATATATACATGTCTAGGACTACTGTATGTAAGCGGGTTTACTGGACCAGAATACACAGTCATCGACTTTACAAGATGATGAATAATTCTACTGCATATTAGTGAGCATAATGGCCATATATTCGAGGTGCTGACGCATGTACTACAGTGCTACGAGAGAGGTGTCCATATGCGGAACGCTGGGACTTGGTGGCGCTGATGCGCCCTACCATATCAGGACGGTAAACGCCCAAGATCTGACAGTCCTCTCTGACCCACATCCATCCACTCCCTGGTTCAGCCTCTGACAATTTTTCGGAAGCTGCTTCTGGCTGTGCACTTCGGTTGGCTCGGATTTCAGCTGCTTTCTTTTGATTTCTAGCCTTTTGTAGATTCTGTACGCGAGCCTTTAGGTGACGGGGGAGCTTCCCCATAGTAAAGTCAAAGTGATTTATTGCTGGACGCAGCAGGAGAGTTCTGAAGGTGCTCATCGGCGGCATCCCGCCATCGCGCCCTCCTTCCGTTTTCGGCAAGCGCCCATTAAGCGCCCGGCCAAATCTTGCGCTCGGTGAAAACCCACCTTCATGCAAACAACTCAGGCAGCGTGAAAAACACGAATGGACAAAGGGGGAAAAATTCGAATTCATGAGATTGTTCAGGCCTTTTTTTGCAATTTACTTCTATAGCACTGGCTCATGTGCCGAATCCCTGCATGTCCTACAAGCTCAATTGGCATCACCTTCGCCGCCGACACTGCAATTCCGCTCGTCGTTGTGCGCCGGCGCCTGCTTACATAAGGGTGCCCGTTCCTGGTGACCGCTATCTTAAGGCGGATCTCACGAGGTAGTGTAATACTGCTTACGAATGAAAGGCAGAACCGGCGGGAAAGCCGGCTGAGCGCCCGTGACTGCCACTGCAGAAACGGAGTTTCCTTCCCTGATGTTCAGTGCGAACGACGCACCAGGGTGTGACCCATGACCAATATAGCAAGGTGGTGAGCGATATATCATACATTGTTACATTATTAAATGTTTCCGAAACTTCTGAGGAGCGACGTAGTCGCTGGACAAGTCGATCAGACCTTCGACTCGCAGTGCGTGTTCGGCCCGTCAAGTCAAGCGAATCTGCCACCACCGCAATGTACACCCTCTCCCAGATGGCGGGGAGACCGACGAGACTTGCGAAAACAGAACCTGGTACTCGTGGAAGGCAGCCGGGTGCTGAGTTAATTGGCAATCTGGACTGGTCCTTGCGAACCCGCGAACCCGCCCCTGTAGCCCGCACCTGACATGGACAGCCCGACCATCGTTATGGTTGACTCACACGACGCGGTACCGTTTGACGCAGCTGCGGTCCCGCCTAGCAGTGAGCTCGACGTTCCCCAGGGGAAGTTTTGCCTTGCTATAAGGGGGTTTACAGACTAAGTCTCGTACCCACAAAGCTCGCGCAGAGATAGAGGTCCGTATATGTGCCTACAACTACGATTACCGTACCTAACCCCGCTGTCAGTCCAGGCTCGAGAAATTCTCCACTTGCCACCACCTTCTACTGACGTGACGTGAATGTTGCCGTCGCGCATGGAAATGGAATGAGCTTGTCGACGCTGTTGCTGGAGCACTTGCGTGGTAGATGATGTCTGACGTGTGAGTACACTACTTGCCGCACTGTCAAGTTGCTGCACGACATCGTGCGCAGGAGTTGCATAATTCTTGACCAGATAGCGAAAATCAGATCTCTAATACTTGATCAATAAGACTCCATTGTCACCGCTACGCCCTAGAAGAAACAGGCAAATACCAGGACGCAAAACGCTCGACATGCGACTCTACCTACGAGAGGAATTTGCTGACGAGATTTCTGATGCGTCATCGCCACCTCTCGGTTGAGTCCGTTGGTGGCCCGACAAATGGTCGCTTTGTGCGTCTGTGGCCAAATTGTTTCTTACCTTTGACTCGAACGCTGCGCGCAAGGGGAGTTTTGTTAGCATATTCTGGTGCAGTATAAAGTACTGATATCGAACAGCCTGACATTCTTCAGCAACTAGCCATCCCTCACGCATACTCAGATGACTTCTCCGATATTAACTCTACCCCCCGAACTCCTCCGTGCAATATTCCTCGCAAGACATAGATCGCAACCGGATTCATTGAGCCCGCCTTGCTTTGCCATCAGCCATGTCTGTTCTGCATGGCGTATCATTGCGCTCGATATCTCGGAGCTATGGTCCAGCATCATGGTGCGGGAGTTTGGAGCAACCACTCTGCACAGAATCAGCGAGTACATCCGACGCTCCGGGACACATCCACTCGAGGTCAACATTAGCATTGCTGCGCCCCTCGACATCCTCTTCGCCTCGGAATGTGTTCCTGAGATCGGACGTCTTCTCTCTGACGCCTCCCACCGCATACAAGCCTTCAGTTGCCGGCAACTGCCCTTGACTCTCTTGGAAGCTCTCGTCGTGACGACGTTTACTAGACGTGTCGATTTCCGCGCTTTGAAAACGCTTCTCCTCTATCCCTCTGAGGGTGGCGAAGAGCTCCCTTCCGAAGCGTTCTGTAGTTCTCTGTCCCGGAATAGTTTCCCATCTCTGGCACATCTGGCTCTTGCATATCTCCCACTGCAGCTATGCTCCTCGCTATCTCGCGGTCACTTATTGACTTTGAGCCTCACGCACGACGCCTACCCCGAGGCTTTGCGCGATGGAATTCTCGCAGTGCTCGCGAATTGTCCTAGGCTCCAACACCTCACAATTCAGCGCTATGCTATCTTGGGTTCTATGCCAGAAGAAGTTTTCGAGCCTCCAACACGGTCCGCCGTTATTCCGCTACCTGACCTAGAGACCCTCAGTCTCGCATACCTCTCCCGGGACTGCACATGGTTCTTTCTGTCCACCTTATCCTATCCCGAAAACACCACAGTAGGACTCCTATCGCACCTCGATTGGCCGGTCCCCCATGAAATCACTTCGACAGCCTTTCGGAACCTTATACGTCGTGTGGATGATGTGGGCCTCTTTCTCGTCTACAAGGAGGACGACTTCATACAGGAAACTTACGACTGCACAGTCCTACTAGAGTGTGCCGATTCACTGGGCAGGAACGTGCTGTCGGTCGGATGGAAGCGCTCCCTCGTCCTTCCCGCAGGCGAGACACCACCCCTGCAGGTTCATACCTCCGACATCCCACCAGAGACCCTGCATTTTCCAAACGCACAGTCCGCGTACGTCAGGCTGCGCATTGCAGATGGCGTGCCAATATTCAACCGAGACCACTGGATGGACGTCCTGTCCGGGCTCCCCGAGCTGCGCGAGCTATACGTGACCTTCGAGTGCGCAGGGCTGTACCGCTCGTGGCCCGGCTCGGAGCTGTGCTACGCGCTCGCGACTCCGCCGCCTGAAAGCTACGCGCACGACGAGTGGTGCCCGCAGCTGGAGCACCTCGCGCTGTGCTTCAGCCCGCGCAGCTACGCCGAGAGCGAATGGTGTGCGCAAAGCATCACCCGGTATCTCGGCCGTCGCCCGCTCCGCGAGGTCGGCGTGGATCCTCTCACGCAGCTGTGTTTGCTACAGTATGGATGGGGGAAGAGAGCAACGGTATGGGACGACCGAATACGGTTCCGTCATCCAGGCCTACAGTAGAGTAAGCAATGGACGGCCGATGTAATGTATTATAACAACCAAGATTTTTGTTCACTAGATTGAGGAGTCTAGGGAAGACCCGGTATTTACGTTCGGTAAGATGCACGATCTATCAGTCGCTCACTGCGCTCGTCTTCGGCGAGGACGCCAAGGCCGTTCTCGCCGAGCACGAAGACGTGTAGGTGCTCGTCTTCGACCCGAGCGACGAGAAGGCCCTCGTCCTCGCAATGGAGCAGGTCGACACGTGCATGCTCGTCCCGCCCGCGCGCAAAGACAAGGCGAAGATCACCCGCACGCTCCTCGAGGCCACCAAGAAGGCGCAGACCGTCACGAACATGGTCTTCCTGCGCCGACTCCGCGAGTTCATCGACCCCTTCGCCATGCAGCCCAAGTCCGACTGTTGGTGATGGAGGCGCCGTGGCGGAGAGCGGTCGGTCGACCGTCACCAAGGGTCTCTAGAAGACACTTGATTGTATGCTCGGGGCGCGATACATCCGCCAAAAGCTACTGCTCGCGGACAATTTCTTCTTCTCTAATTCTTGACGTCGTGTTATGTTTTCTTGCCGTGATGAACCTTGTAAAATGTCCTGTATTATATTGTTCAGTTAGGCGGTGCAAGATGAATGGAATCGTGGAGGACGGATGACATCGTCAAGCTCAACGGAGGAACTTGAAGGGTGCTTAAGGAAAGGAGGTATGTCTTGCTTACCTGCAGTAATCTAGCGGATAACAAACGCTTTGAAGCCGGTACATATCAGTTTCAAGACAGTCCTCGCGCTTATATAAGCAAGAAACACCTACGCTTTCTACTTACGCTCTTTCTTACTCTTGTACGAAGCGTCTTCGACCACTACCTCGGAGGCTTGCAATGCGTCGACAGCTCATGCACACCCTATTATCTCCTACCTTCCCGCGAGAGACTTTTTTGCGCTCTCTTGTGGATCCCCTAGCACGACCTGGCTTGCCGTTCATTCATCTCCAGGCGTGACCCGGCCCATAACTGTGACGCGCTGTCGATGCCATTGCTCCTCCGAACCCTACGTCGATGCCGTGATCCCCCGCGAAATGCGATGCTGCAACGTCCATCGGGTGTCAGTGCAGCGGAGAACGCGTCACGACGCGCATATAGCCAGGGACAGGTCGGAGTGGGCGTTCTCCGAAGGTGAGTATGCCCTCCCTTACTTTTTACGAATCGCCTTTACCCACCGCCATCTCAAAGATGATGCGCCTACAGCTTCCGCAAGACTTTCTGAACTCTCTTGCAGCCATGCTTCCTTCCCTAGACACTACCCGCCTAGATGCCATCCGACTTGTCCTGGATCTATCTGCGTATCTTTGGGCACGCGCCTCGGTCCAGACGTGCCCTCACTCAGGTTTTCGTCCATTACCACGGTTCTCCTGCGGTTCGTAAAACCGAGAAACAGGACTGGGTCGGTGCAGAGAAGAATGCGTCATGACACGCATTCATTCATGGGCTGAGGGCCACGCGGGCGTTCGATGGAGGTTGTCGACCTGCTGGCCGACTCCACGTACGGGCCGTACCCGAGCCACATTCCCGACATCGTCACTACGTTGGCTCACGCTTGCAGCCAGGGCCTCATTCGGTTACATTCCCACTGAGTACTTCAGACCAGCCACACATTCACTGGCGGAGGACTTTCCGATGTTCGGTTGGGTCCACTACCTGGACGCGTTTCGGTGTCAGAAAGCCATCTTATTCCTAAGCCTTCCTTGTCACGGACGTCTCCTGCGATAGAATGACCCTTGTTCTGACACCTGTGGGTTCCGACCGGACACCAAGAGCTCGGTCTGACACATTCAGGGAGGCCGTCCCTTCTCCGCTTGTCTTCGAAACTACACAAGAGATCCTGCCGTAGGGCGACAACTTCACGGCATTGTTATTTGTAAGGCGTGTCCTTGATGAAGTCCTGAGCCGGCATCGTAATCACTTGTTCTCAGATGTCTCCCGCTATACACGGCCCTTGTGACCATGTATAAGGTTCAGAACAGTCGGCAGCATATAATGAACTGATGAAGCATCACCGGCTTCCATCTCTCTACGACTATTATCGGCTTCAAAGAGCATACCAAAGGCGTATAGACGCGAGGGATGTTCCGAGGCGTAGACAACCGCAGTCGACATATTGGCCCCTGGTGTGAACAGCCTATACGATATAAAGGCTGTGGACATCATCTCCACTTTTTATCCACCGCCCGATGCGTCTGCCAACAACTGTGTCCTCTCGGCCTTGCGGTCTGATACGCCTGCGATCTTCAGGAGAAAACGTGTACCTTCCCCTGCACAGAGCAGAGGTCCATGCAAATATCGTAGACGGTGAGTTATCGCTCGTGCGTGCCTTCTGTACATACTTATAGGTTCTACGCTAGTCTCCGCAATCGTTACCATCACACAGCAGTTCTGGCAGTATTCATCGGACGGGCTCAAGCGCGCGAAGTACATCTTTCCCGTGCCTGCTCGCGCTGCTGTCTGCGGGTTCAAGTTGATTGCGGCAGATGGTACCGTCATCACCGCGGTCGCCAAGGAGAAGGAGCAAGCTAGGCATGAGCATGAACATGCCATTGCACAAGGATACACGACTGGGCTGGTTGAGCATGTCACTGACGATGGTGAGCTGGCGCATTCTTTGGCTCATTCGCATTGAGTGGCAGTCGCTAATATGTCGCAGTTTTCTCCATTTCACTCGGAGCAATTCCGGGGCAGCAAATGATTACGACTGAGACGACCGTATGTGATACACCCTAGCAGTACAATTTGACTTGAGCTTACATGAAACGACAGTACGTGCTTGATCTCATGGACGAGGATGTTGTAGACCAGGTCCGGTTCCAGATTCCGATGTATGTTGGGGCACGCTATGGGCAAGAACCTGAGGGTATGCGCAACACACTCCAGGCTCCCCCGGAACGCATCAGCATCTCCGTCGACGTGCGCATGCATGGGACCGTCCGAAGTATCAAGAGCCCTACGCATCCTGCCCTCGTCCTATCTGACGGTGAGGCAACGCATATGCCCCATCGGGTCCAGCACAGTTCGCCCGACTTTCTCATGCAGGACTTTGTGCTGTCCATCGTCGCGGACGGGCTCGACGCGCCGCGGTGCTTCGCGCAGCGGGCCGCCAATGGCGCCACGGCGATGCAGCTCAACATCGTACCCCGCTTCAACCTGCCCGCGGTTCCTCGTCAAGAGTACATCTTCCTCGTCGATCGCAGCGGAAGTATGGCCGGGAGTAGAATCGGGATGGCGAAGAAGACGCTGGTCATGCTGCTTCGTGCACTTCCAAGCGAGGGCACGCAGCTCAACATCTTCAGTTTTGGAGACCGGTGCGATAGTCTGTGGCGCAGAAGTGTTCCCTACGACGAGCGTGCTCTCAGGACCGCTGTGAGTCTTGTCGTTCCTTTTTGCCGGTACATTTAACTCACTCTTTTGTCGAGTTCAGACGGAACATGTCGACAAGATGGATGCAGATTATGGTGGAACGGAAATTCTAAGCGCGTTGAAGCAGGTGTTCAAAGCTCGCACCACTACAACGCCCACAGCCTGCTTTGTTCTCACAGATGGCGAGGTAGGCTAACAGCCTTACCAGATGACAATGCATTGTACTTAACTTGTCTTTGTAGGCGTATGACACAGACCGAGTGATCGAAGTTGTAAAGCGATACGTTACGAAGGCCAAGTCCAACGCACCTCTCCGTGTCTTCGCCCTTGGAATTGGTGGCATGACCTCGACTGCTATGTGCGAGGGCATCGCTCGCGCGGGCAACGGCGTGTGTCTAATGTCTACGACCTCGGAAGGCATCATCGGCAAATGCTCGAAGCTGGTGCGCGCAAGCCGGACGTACATCCTGAAGAATGTTTCCGTAGACTGGGGCGTGCGTACGAACCTCGCGCAGGCCTACTTCGCTGCGAGCAATGATCTGAAGGGCGTCCGCCAGGCGCCTGCGCAGGTCGCTGCCATCTATCCTGGCAATCGCTTCATCATCTTTGCGCTCATCGAGGACGAAAAGTTTGTGATCCCAAAGGAGGTGGTCATCCGTGCCCAGCGAGACGGGCACGGGGAGTTTCTGCAATTCGCGGTGCCGGTACAGGCCGTCGAGTTTCCGCCAGAGCACCCCCACCCGCAGCTCATTCCGACGCTCGCCGCGCGCCGCGCGATCATGGACCTCGAGGACGGGAATCGTACGTACTGCCCGCCAGAAGTCCAGTTAATCATCACCAGACTCGGCACGGAGTACCAGCTCGCGAGCAAGTTCACGTCGTTTGTGGCGGTCGATAGGCGCACTGACAAGTACGCCCATGAACGTTTGGTGCCAGAGAAGTCCTCACAACGGCGATCGCTGGAGAGCCTTGCTGACAGCGAAGAGCTGTATCCACCCCGCTATGAAGTCGGCTCCCACGTGGCGAGAGGACGCTCAATGTACGGCACGGATAGCATCCCTATCTGCTTGGCCGAAGAAAGCGACGAACACATGGAGAGCCCTGGAATTGTTACCAACGCCCGCGCGCGGAGACATGGATCACCCACGATCATATCGCTGGGCCATGCTCCTGCAGACGCTCCCTGCATGCCAGCGCCCCCTCCCCCAGCTTCATTTCCTGTGGTTGTACCTCCCGGCTCTCCCGTTTATCCATCTCCAGTTTCTGCGGTTATACCTCTGGACCCTCCCGTTTCCCCGCCGCCTCCTACGATTGTATATCGAGGTCATTCCAGACAAGCTTCCAAACAATCGAGTCTAAGCTTGGGGTCTTCCCTAAGGAGCGCCTTCTCTGGGCTTATGCTGCGGAAGTCATCCACTAGCTCGAAGGCTGCAACGCTACAGAATGACAGGCAACAGGAGTCACAGCCAGGCCATCGCCGTGGCTCTTTGCCGACAGTCAGAGGGTTGCCTTCAGCAACTGCTCTCGACGCGGGTGAACTGCGAGCAGCTCCAGACTTCAGGCGTTCGCGTTCGCGTTCGCGTTCTCCTTCCCCCGCTATCCTCGCTTACCGTTCCCGCTCGCGCTCTCCTTCCCGTTCCCGCTCTCTTTCCCGCTCCCTCGTTCTCGTTTCTACTCTCTTTCTCGTTCCCGCTCCCGCTCTCCTCGCCCTTTCCGAGGCTCTCCTTCACGCCGTTCCCGATCCCGCTCTCCTCCTCCTCCTCGGTCTCCTTCTCTTGCTAGTCTTGATGCTCGTATTCATCCCCGGTCCCGCGCCTCATCGCCACACCAACCGTCTCGAGTAACAGGACACACTACTCAGGTGGAGTTATATACCCCTGACCGGCTTGTGCACTCCACTTCTCGGAACGAGACTGCACCACAGTCCACTTTGAGTACCGAAGACAGAGTCCTTGCACTCATCCGTCTACAGTCCTTCGACGGATCTTTCTCAATCGGTTCCCAGCTCCAGGGCATCATTGGCAATGATCTCTTATCTGAGGCCAGGCGGTCGAACGTCGACCAGAAAGTGTGGGCAACGCTTCTTGCCATTGCGTTCCTGAGAAAATATATGCAGGACCAACCTGAGTTGTTGGACGGGCTAGTAGAGAAGGCTTTGGAGTTCGTGTCTCGACGTGCGGGTAGTGATGTTCAGGCTCTACTTGCTCGCGCCCAAGACCTTGTGGGCTGAAGCCTGCATCAAGACGGTAGGTCCGTCATCGACTTGCTCGTGTTCTCCACGTATTGAACTAACGGTCTCTAGGTTTCGCACGGCCAATAGTTGAAAACAGCCTAAGAATACAGTCGATCACGTGGAAATGAGAGAGGCTACGGTAGTCCGAGGACGTATTCATCCTATCAAGCTAATGGATCTCAAATGTTTTCTCAATTGGAGGTCCTGTTGCGAGAGATTGAGGGCGCACCGACTCACTATGTAAGAGCGCATCAGAAGGCGCATCAATCGACAGGGCGTCTCTATTTTCTAACGGTTTTACCGCCTCATCAGCAAGGGATGTCTTTCCACGGACTTTCACACATAAACTGTCACAACCTGACCAAGTGGTTCTAATGCCTACAAGAAAAATAACAAGCGGGGCTAACAAGCTGGGGAATTATACAGCTCTCGAGCTCCGTTCTTGCGGATGGACTGCCGACAGCTTCGCGCGCGTGCCGACAAAGGCGGGGGACGTCCTTCACAGGCTTCACTCGCTTCCGGATCCCAGAAGGCGCTATATGTTCCCCATGAATTACCAACGATTCGACGATCCGCGCCCGACGGAGCAGCAGCTCGACCGCCTATACCGAGACCGATCTCCTAGTTACTGAGCAAAACAACGCATATCCGAGCAGAGCGTCCTACAGTACTACGGTATCATGGCACTTGCGGTGCATGCTCCTGTCAATTTGTCTCCGCTTCAGTAAACGGTGTCGTGGCAATCCCGAAGGACTGTGCAGCCGAGTTATAGACAGTGTAGAACCGTTGTAAAAACGTGAGCCCGTTGATAAAATCGAGGCCTTCGCCGGAGGGAAAACCAAGGTCATTGACAACGAGGTATATAGAATCGCCGTCGCCGCCGATCAGCTCGTTGAACTGAGATTGATTAATGCCTCATCAGTTCGAGGCAGAACAGAGGAGTAGCGGTCTGCGTACGATGCGAGGCCAGATCTGCGCGTTGTTTGTGAATTCGAACGTTGTCTGGAGGTGTCCTTCAGTTAGTGCACCAGACTCCGGTCTCGCATAATCAAGGTCTTACTCCACCAATATCGAAAAAGAGACTCTGCAAACTGTTGTACCGTGAGGTAGGGAGCTTCAGCAACCCAGTGCTCTCATCGAGGATCGCTCCTGTCGCTTTCTGGTAGAGGGCTAGAGCATCTGAGCGGCGAATTACGATCAGGACGACTGGGCTTCAGACGGGCGGTGCAGATTACCAGAAGCAAGCAATATGAGAGTAGTGCCGGTGTCCACGATACCTGCCGTTTGGCGAAGAATACTAGCACTCGGTACACCGTAGGAGATCGACTGGTCAACGCCGATAAATTCGTTGGAGGGTGCAGTGGACGTGATTGGGCTAAATGAGCTGAGCCTCGTGTAGACCATGAAGGAGTGCTATGTTCTACGTACACTGTAGTGAACCCGCTCGTGAGAACGTTGACGTCCACACCCCCGAACGTCAGGATTCCCTCCGGGAGGGGACTGCTCGCTGTCGTCGGGAGAAATAACAGCCCAATTTCGTCCGAGGGCAGGTGATGCTGTATAAAGGCATTTTCCATTACCGTGGGGTGCCCTGAGCTCGAGAACCCCGACACTGAGGACAGGTCTTGCGGACCGATGCTGCAATACACTTCAGGGTATTTCCAAGCGGGTCGGATGCCATGACGTACCCCAGAACGCCGTCAAACCCTCCGTTGAAGTCGAATTCCAACTGCGACACTCCCATGAACTGATCCTTCACCGTCAGGTTTCCCAGAGTGATTGTATCGAAGAAGCCTTCGCCTATTCCTCGTAGGCCCAATATGGCATCCCCAATTTTCTTCGCTGGGTCAGTCCTAGCAACCGAAATGCAGGTAGTATACAGACCACTGTTTGACCCGAGTTCCTGGAGGAGTTGCTAGGGACGTATGGCCTATTGGCACCAATCCAGGTTAGCGCACTCGTAGTGTCTACCAGCAGTGTATCTATAGAGATGCACATTAACATTGGCAAACAATTGCCCCTCTGTAATCAACAGTACACGTACAGGCTGTCGGAGGAGTACCGATACCAACCTGAAGCACGCATGTCAATCTTGCGCTGAGATATATTGGGCAAAAATTCAACTTACAACTACAAAAGCCTCGAGAGGATTGTTCAAGATAGGGTCAGGAAAAATCGTGCGTTCCACAGGACGACTCGCAAGTCCTCTTGACTTCAGCGCTCTAGCACGGGCGCGGTCCTTGTCTGCGATATGCTTGAATGAGACGTCGGCGCCGAGGCGGCGGAGAAGCGAATGCGAGACGGGAGCTCTGTCGACGACGACACGCGGCAGAGCTGCCACAGCCAGCGTCAGTAACACGGCGAGGACCAACGACGCGAGCATGGGTGCTCTTCGAGCCTGCCCACGGATGGGCGACGTCAGGGCGAACGAGATACGTAGTTAAATACTACGCAGACGGATCAGGTGTGCCGTTCAGATACCGCAAGAAGGAGCTGATTGTGCCGGTCTGTTGGAATCGGACGTTTTCAGAGAATGTCCAGAAACGGGTCTGCTCACCGACCAGATGTTCACGACGGATGGTCGAAAGCGCAGTCAGTAATCCCTGGCCTTGCTTGCGCCAGAGTTCACAGAAACACACCGGTAGGAAGCTGGGGCCCGGCATTATGCAAGATGAGCTGCCGTCAAAGCTGGATAGGAACAAGGGCAGTGCAGTGATACCCTGGCACGGAGCCTTGCCAGATTTGACGAGAAGAAGGATCGTAAAAGATCCTCATTGCTTCGAACTTTCGGAGAGTCTGCAGCATACTGCGCTCTGTACTATCACTGGCCCCTGCTTTATAAAAACTTGAGAGTAGAGGTCACTGCAACTCACTGGGCCGAATCCCGTTGGCGGTCTTAGGCAGGTCGACAGATGCACGTCTTGCCTACCTCTAGATTTTTTGTTTGTATTTTTCCAGGCCTGTCGAAGGGCAGCGGATGCGATCCGGTGCAAAAAGTGGTCGTGGCCCCTGCTTTATAAATTCTGTGACGAGCCGGTCACAGCCAATGCCGCGCTGCCGGACGGTCTCCTGGCCCGTCGACGTCGCCTCGTTTGATCAAGCGGAGGTCGAAATTGTCACGCTTTCCTCGTCCAGATGTAACGCTTTCATGCCATTCTTCCTCTGTAGACGGGCACAACACTGGGAACGTCGTTATAAAGCTGGCTTCATGTTCTGAGCATGCATACCAACCTATCATACACTTCTGGGAACATCTCAACCACAGGATCTGACTGGATCTGCCCATCAAATCCCGTTTCCGTCGCATTTTGGACCGCTTCAGACCGTCTACAAAAAGCCATCCTCGTCTACCTGCTGAAACCCTCAGCATATTGGTGTCTATCGATAGGTACTGCGTGTATGCATTCCCAAAAATAATCCCACCTGCTTGAGGTAGACGTAGAGACTGCTAACCCAATTTTATAAAGCAGGGGCCAATTTTAAACCAGGGGCCAGCGATAGTAGTATCTTGTGAGCCACGAAGGACAATCTGTCACGCTGTTGTTGCGCACCTTATGGACCGCGTTGTTACTCACGGAAATGTCCCACGGAACTTCAGAAGGCCACAGTGGTCACTGGACGCTCTCCAGTAGTCTTCGAGGAGCCCACACTTATCGCTGTTCTCCTTCCGGAGTCGTTGATCCTTGTCGTGTGCATTATGAGTTTCGAAGGGGTCCGCCGATGGTGAGTGACACTCAGGTGTCGGTCTAGCAGCACCAGCAAACGGCGTAATCGCTATACCCTATGCCGAAGATGTTATCGCCGGAGTTGTGTACCGAATAGTCCCGTTTGAGCAGGCTGTACCTGTCGATAAAGTCGAGACCTCTTCGAGAGAGCGAACCGTTATCACCGACGACCAGACACTGGATCGAGTCTCTCACCGATTGCGGTGTTCAACTGCCGACAGAATGAGCAAGAGTTCCACACCACAATTCACCATGTATATGATACATCCGAGTTTCCAGGTACTTTGTCAGTTCGTTGGATAGCTGAAGAGAGCCTCGAATTGCTGGAGAGCGTCTGGTTGGAAGTCGCGCTGCGGGAGCTCCGGGGTCCCGCCGCGTCCGAGTCATGACGCAGCGCGGCAGGACCTCGGACATCGGCACGCTTCGTCCGGCCGATGCATGATGTGGAGGTCGCACGCTGCTTACCCACGCGAAGCTCGTCCTCACCGTCGTCCACGACGTTGACAAAATATGCTCGGTCTCCGCACTGTTCGAAGCGGCCGCCTGGCGGCGCCATCTGCTTACCGCGGCAGCCTGATGGCCCGCGGTTTCGCGACCAGCCGTGCGAGGTACCGTAAGTGGGGAAACCGTCGGTTCGCTAGCGATGTGCTGACGGAACTCCGGCCAACGACGCTAAAATCACGCCCAAAATCCTCCCCGAAATAAATAAACCGACCCGCACTGCTTTGTCGGTCGACCAACCATGGCTATAGAAGAAAAGATTGCGGTGAAGAACCCTGTCGTGGAGCTAGACGGCGATGAGATGACGAGGATTATCTGGAAGAAGATAAGGGAGGAGGTACGTCTCAAAACCCGACTAACAAGGCTTGCAAGGTGCTAACAGTCACTCTACCAGCTCATCCTTCCTTATCTTCAACTGGATATCAAGTACTATGACTTGGGCATTGAAGCTCGTGACGCCGTGAGTCTATCGAACCTGGTGGGAGCCTTCCAAGCTCATAGCGCCTAGACCAACGACAAAGTCACCGTCGAGTCCGCTGAAGCCATCCTCAAGTATGGCGTCGGTATCAAGTGCGCGACCATCACGCCCGACGAGGCACGTGTCAAGGAGTTCAACCTCAAGGAGATGTGGAAGAGCCCCAATGGCACAATCCGAAACATTCTCGGAGGCACTGTCTTCCGCGAGCCCATCATCCTAAAGCGCATCCCCAGACCAGTGCCAGGATGGAAGAACCCCATCGTCATTGGCCGCCATGCGTTCGGTGACCAGTATCGTTCGACCGACTTCGTGGCGCCTGGACCAGGAAAGCTCCAGCTAGTGTACACGCCTGCCGATGGTGGCGAGCCTGTGACCATGAACGTCTACGACTTCAAGGGCAAGGGTGTCGCAATGGCTATGTACAACACCGACGAGGTAAGTCTAATTATCGTGCACTCAGGACATGCGCTCACTGGTTTTAGTCAATAAGGGGATTCGCCCACTCGTCCTTCAAGATGGCAATTGCGAAGAAGCTTCCTCTGGTAAGGTTCCAACATACGCATCAAATCGGACATACTGAGCTCGCTTTAGTTCATGTCGACCAAGAACACGATCATGAAGAAGTACGACGGCCGCTTCAAGGACATCTTCCAGGAGGTCTACGAAAGCGAGTACCAGAAGGCGTTCGAGGAGGCAGGCATCTACTACGAGCACCGTCTCATCGACGACATGGTCGCACAGGCGATCAAGTCTTCTGGCGGATTCGTCTGGGCATGCAAGAACTACGACGGAGACGTCCAGTCTGACATCCTCGCCCAGGGCTTCGGCTCCCTCGGCATGATGACCTCGGAGCTCATCACGCCCGACGGCAAGACCGTCGAGAGCGAGGCCGCGCACGGCACCGTGACCCGCCACTACCGCGAGTGGCAG
The DNA here is from genome assembly GCA_001910725.1 of Phanerodontia chrysosporium. Taxonomy (NCBI): domain Eukaryota; kingdom Fungi; phylum Basidiomycota; class Agaricomycetes; order Polyporales; family Phanerochaetaceae; genus Phanerodontia; species Phanerodontia chrysosporium. The sequence goes on from MJGA01000060.1 coordinate 41,346, forward strand.
AAGGGCCGCGAGACCTCGACGAACCCCGTCGCGTCCATCTTCGCCTGGACGCGTGGACTGCTCCACCGCGCGAAGCTCGACGGGAACGATGCGCTCAAGCACTTCTGCGAGGACCTCGAGGCCGCTTGCGTTGAGGTTATCGACGTCGACGGCATCATGACCAAGGATCTCGCCCTCGCCATTCATGGAAAGGACATGAAGCGTGAGCACTGGGTTGTCACTGACGTCTACATGGACGCCGTCAACGTGCGTGGCTCCCTCTCTGCATAAACACGTCACTAATTACTGCATTTAGGCTAAGCTCAAGGAGAAGATGAAGGCCCGCAAGGCGCAGGCTTAAGAGATGGTCTTGTAGGCTGCCGACTCTGCTGTATCATGATGTATGTGTATCTATCTTTGGGTTACCGCCGGAGACTCTGCTATACCATGGCACCCTGCTGTGTCCATCCATGTGCTACTACGTTGTGCCACGTCCGAACCGCGCGAACCACCTAGTCGGCCGATGATAGTCAAGACACCCCGACTGCTCCTGTCGTGCATCACGGCCGAGAGCGCGAACACAACGATCACGCCTACGGGCTGCCGATCAGCTCATGCGGCGCGCACCCGCTAACGCGTACGAAGAGGTGTCGGAAGAGCTGGTAGGGTCCTGGTCCGGCGAAGGCGCAACGATAATGGGTGTCGTCGTGTGGGACGCCAGGTTCAGCGAGAAGTATGTGCCCGCGACCGTCAGCGTAAGGAACGTTTAGCAGAGGTCCCATGATATGGGTGCACGGCGTGCGTCGAAGATGGTGCCGCCTTACAGCGAGCCCAAAGCTTCTTGGTCGAGGAGTTGGATCACAGCGGAGGGCGCGCAGCTTGGGCGTGTTGAACGCGTCTTCGGTGAGATGTCCAGCCCTCCAGTCGCTATCGCGCATACTCGTGTATAAGTCGTTCGCGTCTCAGAACAAGCTTGGAGAACAGCAGAGGATGTTCCGGCCGTTCGCAGTGCAATGCCCAGTGAATCATGTGCAAGCTCATATACTAGCACAAGGCCGACATGCCAACGGAAGCAGCTTTAACTTATAGAATTGAGTGCTAGGCACAAGCATCAGTTGAACAATGTATTCTATGGGCATGAAGGGTGATTGCACAGGTATCTATGAAGGATTCACGAGCTATGCGGACCAAAGTTTGGCTACCGGTGTAGGGTTTCCGGGGTCTTTCGCCTTGTTGCGGGTAGCGCGAGTCTCGTGTACGCCGATGAGGGAATGCTATGGCAGGGCATCCTGCCGTGTCCGTTCATGTGCTACCACAATGCGCCACGCCCAAGCTACGCAAACCACAAGGCAAACCACCATGTTGGCCGAAGACAATCAGGAATTGCAGAAGCCCCAGCCAAACCTCGAGTCAGCCACGCGTCGATGAGGAGGTTGCCTGTCCCGAGCAAGAACAACATCGTCCAACACCACCCCGCAAAACCCTGCACCTTCCGGGCCGTGATGAGCTCGAAAGCCTGCTCTGCAAGGACCCCAACGCCGCTGAGGATGAAGAACCCGCCAATCTGACGGAACGCTGTTCCCCGCCCCATGCCCCAGATGCATACGTCGTGCATCACGGCCGAGAGAGCAAACACACCGAGGACACCCGCGGGCCTGCCGAGCAGCGCGTGCGCGGGGCGCGCGCCGAAACGCACGAACATGTGCCGGAAGAGCTGGTGCCAGCGCCGGCCCCAGAAGTCGCGCAGCGACACCGCTGCCCACGGCGCAACGCTGAGCGGCGGCCACATGGCAGGATCCTGGCGTGGCGCGAGCACGAACATGGCGAGGGTCGCAGCGTGGTATGTCATGTTCAGCGAAAAGTAGATGCCCGTTCCCGTGAGGAGTGTGAGGAGTGTCGAGAAGAGATACCGCGGGAAGGGTGTGAGGCGCGCGTCGAAGATGGTGCCGCCCTGCAGCGAGCCGAATGTATCTGGGCCGAGAACGTGGATGATAGCCTGAATGGCATCGCATATTACCAGGTCACGGAGGGCGCGCAGCGCGGTTGAGAGCATGAATGCGGTGTTTGAGTGTGTTGGTCGCGTCTCGGGTGGGGTATTCAACCCTTTTGACCATTTCCAGCCAATGCCGCGTATGCTGGAGCAGAGGTCGTGTGCGTCTTGGTACAGGCTCGCCGGCGAGGGCCTTTGTGGACGATCCAGCGGCTCGCGGCGCAATGCCCAGTCGATCATCCGCAAGCTCATAGAGAACTGAGCGATCTGCGACCTTCGCGTCAGGTATTGTATTCCACGCTAAAAAGTCGAGTAGACTCACACCGTGTCCATAATTGTTGTGATTGTATTTGGGACTGCCTCCCGAGGCATCACAGCGTGTGGCAGCTCTCCAGCACAAGGCCACTGCCAGCGGGAGCAGAGCCAATCTGTAGAGTCTTGTGCCAGGCACGAGCACGAGAACTGCCATGGCATAAAGACAGAGAACGGTCGGAAGAAGAATAAGGACCGCCGACTTGAAGTCCAGCGGGACGCGATCTTCCACTCGAGGGACCGCTAGGCTTCGTAACCGTAGGAAATGCATCTTGAGAGTGGCCTCGTCGTTGTTGGCAGTGTGCAACGTTGAGAAAACGAACTAGCGACCCGTCCCAGCGCCGAGTCGGTCAGGGACAGCGATCGCGCATCCGTCAAACGCGAATAGGCGAGCGCTCGCGGAGGCGAGCATCTGTCTCATGTCGTCCCGCTGCCAAGTAAAATGAACAGGCCTGACTGCGAGAAAATACAATTTCGCGGGGTATCATGATAGGTGCGGATATGATACATACAAAAATTAATAGATCCTACTGTCTCTGACCCAGCACTAACCCGAGAAGAGGAACGGAGCGTTACGCCTGCGCAACTAACTCTTGAAGGAAAGGATACCTAGAAAAGGAATTAGTATCGGATGCTTGCATGCATCATGCATGCTTGACGTACTCATGATCATCCAAGAACCCCTTATCGCGGCTTACGCACTCGGCGAACTGGACTAATGTCTTGCCAGACGTGAACAACAGTTCACGATAATGGGCTAGTGCGACCTCCATTTGCTCGAGGTCTCTCGGGACACTGGGGAACGTCAATAACAAGGAACTCCATAAATAGGTGGGCCACTTACAGGTCACAAAGGGCCCGATTAACGTCGAGAATGGTACATCCATCAGGATTGTTCACCGTTAGGAAGGGGTCCCCGTTCATGTCCTGAAAGCTGATGGTTTGCAGAGGAGGGAATGTAGCGAAGGCACAGGATGCATTGGGGTGCGCGCAGAGGGGCCCATATTGCGAAGTTTTGCACTCCGGAAAGGTCGGCAGATGTGTAAGCAGTATGGCCAACGTGTCCGGAGACGGCATATGGGGTGTATCAGGCGCGGCCTCCGAGAAGTGCAGATAGAAATACAGTGGATGCAACTCCACGGCTGGCGGACGGGCCAAGGGTTCGCGAATCGAGGTTCTGGACATGCTATGGTAATGGGAGGCTGTATGCACGTTTATTAACGCGTATGAAGGCGGGTGAAAGTCGCTACTCACCGAAGCAAGCATTGGCAGCCTTGCATGTATTGATCTCACATTCCGACGCGTGCTTGACCAGGATGCGCGCAAGCTCGCGCCATGACATTTTCTTCATGGACTGTCTCTCGGCCTTCCGTCGCCTCGGCCTGCCGAAACCTGCCTTGAAGCAGGCGGTCTGCCAGAGGCCATCATCTTCATACAGCCTTCGAACGCGTCGGGATGTCTGCGAGAAGGAGATATGCGCGCGGAGGTCGCCGCCGAGCTTGTCGCGTATATGCGCCAAAATCTTGTCTGAGAGTGCGTCGAAGCCTGTCATGTTTCAGGATGGGAGCTAGGTGGATGCTGCTCGAGGAACCAGGGGGTAGAGATTTATACCAGATCACACGCTGTCGGCCACGACGAGGACCAAAGGGGCCACTGTCGTCGCTTTCAGGGACAGATGGGAGGACAAGACAAGGTCCAAGGACATTGACTTCCTTCTACCGTCGTCCTTTGCGCGACAAGTTGCATGGAGGTACAGACGGGATGATGGACGGAGGCAAGCACGAAGTCTAAATAATATTCCCACACCAGGCACTTATTCGGGACTTAGATATTGGGGATAACCTCTGTCCTCCAAGCTCAGGGCCTTCAGGCGTCGAAACACCCCCGCGTACACAGCTCGCCAAGTGCGCAAGCCGTGAATGTTACGGCCCAGTAGATGCAGGACACGTATGCAATGAGGAAAGCAGGAGTTCATGGGAGCGAAACGGGATGGGACGGAGCGAGGGATGCAGCGAGTCGGCAAGAACTCCCATCCGAATATCTCCCTTCGGCCTGAGACTCCGTGGGCTCTCTGCTAAGTTAGCTGCAAGGAAGTCAGTAAGTTCCTGGTAGTATGCTTTATTTACCGAGGCACTTGCACAACGTAAGGAAGTGTAAATAAGTCCCGAAGAACCTCAACCTATCCTGGAACCTCTACCAGCGTTGACCACGAGCCTCAGTGAGTATTCTTGTAGTTTGTTTTGAGGTTAGTTAGTATGACTTACACGGGACACTTACTGTAGCTTACAGTTTCAATGTGTAAGTAAGAAATACTAACTCATATTTACGGACTTGCACTCGCCGATACTCTTTCTCCTTGTCCGCAACGCTACCCGTCTCCCTTCCCCGTCGTCAACCGAAACCCTGTCGACGACCCCCTGTCGCGCCCATCTCCTCAGGCTGTCCGTTCTGCTACCGCCCTTCTGCATCCGGATGAGCCCAAGCTGTGTTAGCGCAAAGTCTCATCTCCATCACCCAGCAACGACCGCGAATATCCTGCTCTGAAGAACAGCTTCGGCATGCGCATGCATACCGTTATAAAGCCATCATACAAGCCTAGCATATCCCCTGACCAGCCATGACCATGAACAAGACGTCTATCGCAGAGTCTAGCTCCTCCTCCTCGTCAACTCCACACGGTCTCAGAACACAGCTCGGACACATTCTTCCAAAGCACGCGCTCTTCCAGGTCAATGTGCACATCGACCAGCTCTCCAATGTTCCACTTGTAGGCGGCGAGTTCGGCGTGCGGTGGAAATTCAGGAACGTGCAGTCCGGATCCGGTCTCCTGGGCAAGATGAAGGGCCGCTCGACACCCACGCTTGCGAACGGCAAGGGCAAGGGCAGGCAAGAGCCCTCTATCCAGATTACCCCGGGTACCCCTGTGCGCGACGGCTTCGGTTTCCAGGAGTCAGTGCACGACGACGGTCGCTCCTCCTTCGAAGACGACGAAGACCACGGCCGCCTGAGCATGCAGTCGAACGGCTCCGCCGTCTACGGCCAGTATCTCACGACCTCTCCTCCCGAAACCCCAACCGCAACCCCCAAACCTGGGCGGCTCGAGAAGGCTGAAGCCAAGGGCATGACGCCGTGGGCGCCGCTCCAGAGCTACAACGTGCGCTGGGACCACAAGGTCTCGGTTGTCGTCCAGATGGACGTGCACCGCGAGACGGGCGACCTGCTTCCCTCCGAGCTCAAGCTGGTCGTCATGCAGCGCGTCGTGCACGGCGACCCAAACGCGCCGCGCCAGCCGCGCCTCGGAGCGGTCTACATCAACCTCGCCGAATACGCCGACAACGGCCCGGTTACGCGTCGCTACCTCCTCCGGGAAAGCAAGACGAACGCAACGCTCAAGGTCTGTGCTGACCGTCTCCACTGGCTGTCTCGTCTTGACCTTTCTCTCTAGCTGACCATCGAGGTCGAACACATTGGCGGAGAGAAGCACTACGTCCCTCCGCCGCTGCGCAAGGGAGAGATCATGGCCTCGGTCACAGGCCTGCTCTCCAACAGCAACCTATACCAGACAAAGTTCGCGCGCGACCTCGACATGTACACCCACCACGAGGACGACGACAGCGCGAGCATATACCAGCAGCCCGAGGGCGCCGTAGACTTTGACCGACTCGCCTGCTCCCAAGGCCTCCGCACCACCGAGAACCTCATCGACGCGATCTTCAACCCGATACCCACCGCGAACGAAGACTCGTCCCCGTTCACGTACTACGACCCCGACAAAGCACGCGAGGCCGAGAAGGCTGCGTGGGCTGCGGAGCGGCAGAGCACGCACAGCAGCTTCGACAGCGGGTACACGGACGGCAGCAGCAGCCACCCCGCGTCCGTCTACACGACGAACAGCGACTCGACGGGCACGGGCTCAGGCTCGGGCTCGTCAGACCCGCAACAGCCGAAGCACTGGTGGCAGAAGATGCGCAACCGGCCGAGCACGCCTGTCTCTCGGGCCTTCCGACCGTCTACCCGCAGACCACTGAATTCGCCAGGATACCCTCGTGAGAGCCCCTCTTTTCGCTCCCCGAGTCTATGCCGTTCGCTTTCGCTCTTTTCGTGACTGTTTTGTCTTGGCTCGCATGTATGCTCCCGCTCTCGTTGTCGTCTCTCGTCTCGGACACGCTTTTACGCAAACACGCGCTTTCTATTATTATTGGATCAGTATTCTCCGTTTAACTCACCGTACCAGCACCTTATAAAATGTAACGTTAGCTAGGCGTCGCTTGGACCTCGATAATATTGGATCACATCTTCAACGCGTAGGTGGTGCCGAGTGAAGGTACAAAAGGCGTGTTGTACAAATGCGTGCGCGGATCTGTCATCTGTCCGAGACGGTCAGTTCAAACATAAGTGAGCGACGACACACCGCTCTCTACTACGCCAGTGCCTCTGCCGCGAATTCATGTGCTTACGCGGAACACACTCTGAGCAGTAGATCGGATCGGTAGTTCTATGAGGGAAGCAGATGTATGGGATGTCGACGTAGGTACAGAGACAGTATGCATGAAACTGTCGGGAGTGGTCAGTCGGGACACGGACGTGCACGGCGGAGAGACGCACCTCTAACTAAGATGCGAGTGCCTCTGCTGCTGGTGTTGCCGGAGTCGCCGCTGATGCAGCCTCGGCAGCCGCAGCCTGCGCAATCTGCTTTTCGCGGAGCATGACCCGTATCCGCATGCCCTCCCATCCCAGGAGGTCCGGCTTCGTCTTCATGACATAGTTGTCGATGCCGCCATGCTGCACGCGACATCTTCAGCGCACCAATACCGGCATTCCCTACTGCTGCACGCACCTTCTTGATGGTCTTCAGTGCCCGCGCGGTGACCTTCACCCGGATGTAGTCCTGGAGGGTCTCGGAGAAGAGCCGCTGGTTGTGCACGTTCGGAAGCCACGTCCGCCGTGTCTTTTTCTTCGAGAACGGGACGTTGTTGCCCGACTGGCGAGTCTTGCCTCCGAACAAACCGAGCTGGGCCCTCTTGAACGGCGCGCTGATGACCTCGCAGAGGCGGAGGGTGGGGAACATGGCGGCGGCAAGCAAGCTTGGGATGGGCGCTTCCTCGCCCGCGCATCTTGTCCGCTGCCTCCACCGCGTCCGTCGCGAAATCTCTCGTTCGCGCTGCATATACGAGCTATCGAGCATACTAGAGCATATTCAATCTCTTCTGCTCTAAAGTGAGCCTATCCTCTAACTATACCTTCGTACCTGATCATGTCAGTAGAGTCGGGTAGAGATGGCCGAAGGGAACCTCGAATGCCTCCCCTACCGCATCTCGACCTCTGAGCTGCCTGAGGACTCATTCCGCGAGATCCCTCATCCTGTGGATCCCAAGTGTATCAGGCACTCGTTCTCCCTCGGCGATGCCTGCGGGCTCACGAAGCTCGGGGTACACTTCTGCTGCGTCGAGCCGCACACCCAGAGCTCCGTCTTGCACTGGCACAGCAACGAGGACGAGTGGATATACATTCTCGATGCGGGCGAGTCTGGCGCAACCCTTATCATCCTTACGGATGGCGAGACAGAGCCCAGGGAGGAGAAGGCTCAGAATGGGGATTTCTTTGCCTTCCCGGCCGGCAAGCGCATCGCCCATGCGCTCAGGGCAGGCGACCAAGAGCTTGTGTACCTCTGCTCTGGGACGCGCCAGGAGATGGACATCTGTACCTACCCATCTGCGGGCAAGAGTCTTGTGATTGACCGGACGAAGGGGGGAAGTAACTGGTTTGTGCACGAGTCTGCCAAGAGCTATCGGTAGAGCGGGACGGCGTCGCCCTTCTCGCTGAGCTTCCGTGATTATCCACCAATACCTTTCACTCATGCTTCGTATCATTTCTGGAGACTTGCTTTGTATTGTTAGAGGTACGTCACAAGTTTGACCGAAATAAGCCCTACACCTCACTTTTGCTCCGTAGACTTGTATAAATGATGAGAAACTGGATGCCTTTCGGGATGTTCAGCTACTACTTCGTCCCACTCCATATTCTTCCTTGAACGTGGCCATGATTAAGCTCAACTTCCAGGTACGCAGTCCTACGTCGCCCCGTCCGAAAGGGAGATTTGTTGGATAATCTGTTTCTAGGTCCTCATCGTCATCATGCACCCAATCCTTTCCTTCTCTGTCGCCACCCAGCAGCCGAGCCTCGCCGAAGTAAACCATGTGGTCGCTTGACTTCTGTGAATGCAAGTCATACGCCTCATAGTCACGTTCCCCCATGTCTGCCTGAGAAGTTCACTTCGACGGCACGCTTCGCACCTCCATTTCAGGAAGAGCGAAGATAGGTCGGAGAGGTGACGTCGTGGCGTCACATATCCGCCGTGTTCTACTCGCTAATGTCCGCCGTGAGTGCTCCGCCGATTCATCATATCCACCGTCGACAGCATTGTCATCAATGAGAATTTCCATCGCGAGCTTATCCTGCAGTATTATGTTATCACAGTTGGACGAGAGCATGTTCGTGCCGAATACGTGTTCTTGATGTTTATGGTGCCACAAGCGTTCGCAAGAGTTCCAGCGTGTCGAGGATAAAAGACAGCTGGGGGCATTTTCCTCTGCAGGTCCTCCGTTGAGGTGCTCTCCCCCGATTCCCATCCCACCATGTTCGCGCGACTCGCGTTCATCGTTTGCCTCGCTTTGTCGACCGCGGCCTCGCCACTCGTCGTGCGGAAGAGCCCTATTACCCTTCCCATCGCCCGCCATTTCAACTTTACGGGGGGCGCGACCATCCTCGAACGAGACCAAGCCCGGGCGAAAGCCCTCAAGGCTATGGCGAGACCCAACCCGAAGACAGTGAACACCGCGACCTTCCCCGTACCAGCCACGAATGACGCTGTGTCTTATACTGTCGATGTATGCATTTTCTTCGTCACCATGCGGGTTGAGATCCGATTGACCTGCATGATCAGGTCGCCGTTGGCAGCCCTCCAACCACATGTGAGGCCTAGTCGTGACAGGCTCGTTCAACCTCAGCTAACCACCCCTTCTAAGACACCCTGATCGTCGACACTGGGAGCTCGAACACCTGGGTCGGCGCTGATTCTTCCAAGCCTTACAAACCTACCAGTACATCCTCTGACACAGGAGGGATCCTAGTGAGTCCATCGCATCGGTTTGCCCTGAAATCCTACGCTGACATTATCTCTGCAGTTTCTTCTTTACGGGTCTGGCCTTGTGCTTGGTACGCACTTCATATCTCTGTTGCCCTCACACCTCTAAATGTGACACTCATGAAACAGGGGAGGAATACACAGACACCATCAAGATTGGTGATCTGACAATCGAGAAGCAGTCGATTGGAAGCGCACTTATCGCATCTGGATTTGACGGCGTCGATGGTATACTTGGGTATGTCCTTTGGCCCTCTCGATTCGCTCGAAACTCTGGTGCTGAATGATCTTAGCATTGGACCTACCGATTTGACCGAAGGTGAACAATTCCCTCACTACAGCTGAGAAGTCGTTCTGACTCACCGATGCAGGTACCGTTATTGGCGCGAGCTCAGTACCCACCGTCACCGACAATGCCTGGAACGCTGGTCTGCTCGACTCCTACGAGGTCGGCATCTCCTTTGAACCTGCCACTTCGCTCGACGTAACGAACGGAGAACTGACATTCGGCGGCGTCGACTCGAGTAAATTTACTGGGTCCATCAACTACGTGTAAGTGCCCGTGACAGTGCTTGGAAGGTTTTCCTGACAGGACAATGCAGGCCCATCACGTCCACCTCCCCGGCGAGCAGCTACGTTGGTATCGACCAGTCAATAACGTACGGTTCCTCAGGAACCCCCATTCTGGATAGCACCTCCGGCATCACCGACACGGGTACTACCTTGATCCTCATTGCGTCGGGTGCGTCCTTCTTCCTCCTCTGTCGCTGTGGCATAGACTGACCTCGGTTGCTTTTCAGACGCTCTCCAGCGATACCAGGCCGCCACTGGAGCTGTGTCGGACTCTACGACCGGCTTGCTCAAGATATCGGCTGCTGATTATGATAATCTTGAAAGCCTGTTCTTCCATATTGGCGGGGTAAGCATGGTAGTTGTTCTTCCTTCGAGCTCTACTCAGTGACCGATTGTAGTCATCCTATGAATTGACGAAGAACGCGCAAACCTGGCCTCGTGCCGTACGTATAAATCACCATCGGCTCTCCTCGTGGATTTTTACTGAATCGTTTTTAGTTGAACACTGCAATCGGGGGTGACGCTGACTCGATTTATCTGGTCGTCGGTGATATCGGTTCGCTCTCTGGTGAAGGTCTCGACTTCATCGACGGGTACAGCTTCCTCGAGCGGTACTATTCGGTATACAACTCCGGCGATAACACTTTCGGCATAGCGCTCACGTCGTTCACTTACGCCACTACGAACTGACTCGGAATCTGACTCCTCATTGTATCTGTTCGAAACCTCAAAATAAATTGGACTGGACAGGATACGCGCCACTGAAATACCGACAGTGTCAAGAATAGATATAAAAGAGGACCCTGCACTGACTTCGTAAGGTGTCCAGCCGCTACAATGTTCTTATGAGATTCCACCGGGTAAGTCCGTGAACGACCGAGCCGACCATGAGGTACGCAACAACATCGCGACAAATTGTCCCCCTTGTCTAATCAAGGTCTACAGGGCCATTGTCCGGACCGAACAGCGCAAGACGATGTATGCCGAGTCGTTGACTGTTCGAAGAGTGTATGAGACACTTCGCTCCCTTGCCATCCTTCTCGTGTCAGACTCTGCATCAGGATGTCAGGATCTTCGTCTTCAATGGCAGGACACACCGAATGACCTTCTGTATTAGGCCTGCGTCTTTCCCAGCCTGCCATCGATCATAACTGACGAAGTCTGGCACAGTCAGGTACAGCACCCACTGCATCCATCTTCTACTGTCTGTCATGAACATTTGCACGGTGAGTACAATCTGTTTCAGGTATTCCGCAATAATGCTTGAATCCAACTGATCGGCACAATCAGCCACTCTTTCCCGCGGTATCTCTCTACGGCCCACCTGATCCGCTTTTGGGAGGGGGGGGGGGGTTACTTAAGCATGGTCCTCGTCCGCCCTACCATTGGCAACCCGTGATAAGGCACGGAGAGCACACTAATGGTCACGACGTCTGTCTTTAGCCTCCTATCGGCGCTGACTGTGGCAGCTCTGCCGCATGTCGTCGTGGACAAGGCCCCCATCTCGCATTCGCTCTCTCGCCGCCTCAACGCTGGCGTCTCCGTCAGGCACATCGCAGAGATGGACCGTGCCCGTGCAAGAGCGCTGAAGTCAAGAGGGAGTGCGAGCCGTCCTCCTATGGCACGCGCAGCTGTTGGATCTCCTGACCCCGTGCTAAACAACCCTCTCGTGGCTTATGTAGTCGTGAGTCGCGTTTACGTCCGCGCAACACTCAGGGTTCACCTACATGACTCAGGCCGGTATCGGTACTCCCCCAACAAACTGTATGTGCAATGTTCATTGCAGAGGCGCGATGATTAGAGGTTGACTTACCTGTGCATAGACACGTTGCTGGTAGACACCGCGAGCCCGCTGACCTGGGATGGTGCCAACAAGCGGTACGTTCCTAGCAACTCCTCCAAGGAAGCAGGTCAGGAAGTGGTATGTTCACGATACGTATCGATCGCGTCCTTACTGCTAGTGCTGATGCAGTGAAGGTAATCGGCGATCTCATATCAGGCATACATGGCACGGGCGAAGGCTTCTTTGACACAATCACATTGGGAGACCTGACGGTTAAGGCCCAATTTATTGGAGTGTCACTCACAGAATTCGACTTCAACGGTGGGCTGGACGGCGTCCTAGGGTACGTTCTGACACGCACCTTACTTGACACTATCCTGAAGTGCACCGTAGGATTGGGCCCATCGACTTGTCTTCGGATTCGGGATTTTCAAGTTCGGGGCATCCTACTGTGACTAATAATGCGTTTATACAAGATCTCATACCATCAGACGAAGTCGGGATGTACTTCCTCCCTACGACGTCGAGTCCCATCGCAGATGGGCAACAGACATTCGGAGGCGTGGATCCCAGCTTCCTCACAAGCCTGTTCACAACAGTGTACGTCAAAATATTGCAGTGATTCAAAGCCAACATCTGAGTTGGCTGACTTAGGCCCACTACTTCCACTGCACCATCCAAGGAGTTTATCGGTATTGATCAGGCAATCTCCTATGGCACGCCGGATGCCACTATCCTCCGCAGCACAGCCGGTGTGGTGGACAGTGGCACAACTCTCATCTTGATTGCTTCCGGTACTGTGACCCGCTTGTTCAAATCTTGGGCGTCCTAATCACTGATCATCGCCCAGATGCTTTCGCTCTCTACCAGAAGGCAACGGGAGCAACCCTTGACGAGAATACAGGACTACTGCGGCTCCCGGCTTCGCAATACAACACTCTCGAGAGCCTGTTTTTCGATATCAGCGGAGTACGCCCTTTACCTCGCATCTACCGCTCTAGTGTGCTGATTGGCGAACACCACCAGACGACGTTTGAGTTCACAAGTAACGCACAGATATTGCCTCGCGTCGTGCGTAATGTGTTATTTATATCCCGGGCTTGTACTTACGTGGCGCTATTTTATCCTAGTTCAATGAGCGGATTGGTGGTGACAATGAGTCAATTTACCTCATCGTTACCGACCTTGGTTCTCCTTCCGGCGAAGGCCTCGATTTTATCAATGGGCTCACGTTCTTACAGCGATTCTACACTGTCTACAACTCGCAAACACCGTCGTTTGGGATTGCCACGACACCGTTTACTACAGCGGAGACGAATTGATGAATAACTTGAGTGATTCTAGCACGCTTAAACGGAGTTCAGGTTCGTCGTGTAGTCCCATCCTCCGTAGCTATTCATGTTATGAATAGTAAGGGTTCCGAAGAACACCTTTGAAGAAACGATTGCGCCGTCTGTTTATGCCAGGATCGCCGCATGCCATTCTAGTGAGGGTGCAGACTGTATGAGTGGGTATTCATTACTGATGTCTCTAGGTACTCGATGATCAGTGGTACGCCCTCCCAACTTCCCGCGGAGTACTAGCTCCGGAAGCCAATCAGGCTGTCCATGAGGTACGACTATCGGTAGTGACAGATTGCCCCTCATGTCTAAGAGAAGTATGCAGGGTCATCATGGGACCGAGATCGCATGATGGTTATAGGGACCCGTCAGGTCGTCGACATTGGCTTGATCTGCTTCATGGGGGATAGCTCGAGTTACTGTCTCGCAACCCATGTCATGCCAGGTTCCACCCAGTGTTGGCCTGGGACGCCACAACGTTTTGTGTGTTCCGGCTGCTAGGACACAGAAGCCTGATTCTATGTCTGCATCCGGTTATACGGCTTCCCAGCTCGTTAGTAAATCAAGCCTAGGCTGCGAACTCTGGCCCAACCAGGGTCGCTGATGGCTGAATATGTCTTCGACAGCTCGTCGTGAGCATCTGCACGGTAAGCATTCTTCCTATCAGACGTTCCCCGATAACGACTTATTATGACTTGTCAACACGACAGGCTACCTCTCCCGAGCGACGTTCAACGGTCCATTGATCCGTCCCCGCGGTATTTAACCGTCGCCCTCGCGCTCTCCGACAATTCGTGAAGCCCCGAGAGCAGGTATGTTCGCGACCCCGGTTATCGCCCTCTTGCTCGCACTTGCCGCCGCTGCGCTGCCGCATGTCGTCATTGATAGAAACGACGTCTCGCCGTCGCTCCTCCGCCGCCTCAACGCTGGCGTCTCGTTCAAGCACATCGCCGATGTCGACCGTGCTCGGGCTCGGGTGCTGAAGTCAAGACTCGGAAGCGCAAGCCGACATATCAAACGCGGAGTATTTCCTGTTCCCGTGTCCAATGGCCTTGTGGATTATACTGTAGTTGTAAGTCGAGGTTTCGTTCTACCTGGCCCGAGGAGAGGTGATTGACATGATGCAGGCTGGCATCGGCACTCCCCAACAAACTGTACGTGGATCCTTATGGCAGTCAAGCTCGTGTCAGAGGCTGACTGAACCTTCGACAGACACGTTGCTGGTCGACACTGGCAGCTCCCTGACTTGGGTTGGTAATTCAAAACCATACGTTCGCACAAGCTCCTCTCAAGATACAGGTCAATCGGTGGTCTGTACATCCTCTGCCCTTTCCTACCATGTACAGAGCTAGATTTGACTCCACTGAAGGCGCTTGGTAGTGGTCTGTCAGGAGTGTCTGGTACGGGTGAAGGCTTCTTCGACACGATCACCTTGGGAGGCCTAGTGGTGAAAGACCAATTCATCGGAGTGTCACAACCGACATTCGCTCTTGGCGACGGAGTCGACGGTATTTTGGGGTACGTTGTCACATTCGCTAGCATACGAGCCAAACGGTGTCCTGAGTTATAAGGTAGCATCGGGCCAGAAGACCTGGCCCAGAGTCGGGATTCTCGGGTGCAACTCATCCTACCGTAACAGACAACGCCTTTGCGCAGCATCTCCTGGACTCGGACGAAGTTGGAATATTGTTCCATCCGACGACGTCCAGTACACCCATCGCAGACGGGATATTGACGTTTGGGGGCGTCGACTCCAAGATTCTCACCAGCCCATTACCACTGTGTACGCAAAGCTCTTTTGACCGTGACATAGGGCTAACCGGATTCTCAGCCCAATTACGTCAACCCTTCCCTCGAGTGAATTTGTCGGCATCGATCAGTCTATCTTTTATGGCACTTCAACTAGTGCCGCTATTCTAAGCAACACTGCTGGCATTGTGGACACCGGGACGACACTCATATTGATTGCTTCTGGTGATCTGCCCAGCTCCTTCGCCTTCCAGTGTTTCTAACTGCGCGTCCGCTGCCAGACGCTCTAGCGATTTACCAAGCGGTAACGGGTGCGACGCTCGACGAAAATAGTGGCCTACTGAAGCTCCCTGCTGCACAATACAACAGCCTTCAGAGTCTCTTCTTCGACATCGGCGGGGTACAGCTTTCATGTTAGGTTCAATTAACTCGTGTACTTACTGACCAATATCTTCAGACCACGTTCGAGTTCACGAAGAACGCACAAATCTGGCCTCGTAATGTGCGTCCTTCATGTTGATAACTTGTTCTGGCAGCGATTTGATGCAAACTGGTATAGTTCAACACCCTGATTGGCGGTGACACCAACTCGGTGTATCTCATTGTTGGAGATATTGGCAGTCCTTCCGGTGAAGGCCTTGACTTCATCAACGGGCTTACGTTCTTGCAGCGATTCTACACTGTGTACAACTCGCAGACGCCTTCTTTCGGGATTGCTACGACGTCATTAACTATGGCGGAAACAAATTGAGAGGGTCGGTGCTGTAGTAGCTCTATCTCTCCCATCTACCAAAAGCGGTAGGCGGGAGCCTCTGATCCTAACATGTACAAATAAGCCACTCCGCTCGCGGAGGACAATATTAAGGGGTGCACTTGACCAAAACTGCGCAAGATGAGCTGTAGTTCAAACCATATTAACAGGATCTTCAAGGATTTCGAAATCCTGAGGACTCCCTGAATCGCAGAGAGAACTCGAATTGAAGACTACTGATCTGTCGTAGCCATTAGTCAAGTCCATCTACTTAGTCCCCAAGTGCCATTATCGCTACGACGTTAGTCAAGTTTTCTGAATCTCTGAACGCTATGTCTTGCCTACAAGTCCTTGAGGCTGTGTCATGTTTCGCTAGTACATGGTACAACAGGAGGTTTGAGCAGGCTTTAACGCCGAAATTCCGTCGGGCTCGGGAGCTGGGCAAGTGCGTTAGACGCCAATAGCCTCCGCATTGATGCGCCTGATGCGTAACTACCGCCTTTCCGGCGTTTCGACCCTCTGTCAACTCAAACCATCACCACACCCACGTCGAGCGTATACGGATGTATCCGCGCTATCTCTCGAAGATACGATGTTGCGAACTTACAGAAAGTCAGACCGCAGCGGCACGGAACTGAGAGCGGTGTTCAAAGGGTACACCCCGGCTGAAGTCAATGTGGGGTTTGGTCCTACTACTCCCGCACAGGTGCGACAATTGTCTTTGTCTCTCTCGCGATAGTCTTACTCAGCTGCCTGCCTGCCTGTTCTGCGTTCAGAGCCTCGTCACTCGACCATTCATCGCGCAACTAGCGCGAGCTTATTAGGTTTGCGAAGGGTCGAACCCGCAGAGGCTGTGAATCTGGGGCATCCTCGCCCCTTACGTCGGCACGCAAATTACACATGAGGCTGCGTCGTGGTATGGCGTTCCATCATATTTCCAAGTCATCTGTTCTCTAACTCTACCGCTCGCACGGAAGCGGGACCATGACTAGATATGTGCCGCAGTTGCAGACTGCGGGTTATATATTAAGGAGACACGCCTCCTGACATCAAGGGCAAGTCGCCTTTTGCCCACTTACGCCCAGAAGATACGACTGTCATGCGCCGATTCCTCAGCGTCCGTAGAGCAAGCACTGCTACAGGGGTAATCGACTTGGAGAAGACCAGCGCTGACGCAGAAACGGGATCGGTCACGTCGGGACCCGATGGGGCCCCAGAACGCGACGGGTCGACGGCGGCTCTGGTGACGCCCTCCGTACCACTTCCACCGCCGAACCTGAAGGTCAAGCGCCTCGACTACTACTACAGTCGGTGGTCGAAGACATGGAAGTACAAGAACATGGGCGACAAGGTCTCGCCTGAGACCGTTCCTATCGGCGCAATCACTGGTAACGATAATGATCCTTGGCAATCGTTCTGCTTCGTCGTCGTCCGGACTCTTCCCAGCAACCCAGAAGAGGGCGAGCCAACTTTCCGAGTCATTATCAAGAGCCCGTACATGCTCGAGGCTTGCAGGAATGTGATTCAGTCAATTCCGGGTTTGTCGTGGAACGCTGAGCCACTTGAGGTACGTGCGGTCGATATATGCGGTGGGATCGATGTTGACGAGATTACCAGCTCGATCCCCAACTATTGCTGACGTTCCTCCCCCTGTTCGAGGAGTACCATGCCAATCTCAAGCAGAAGAAGAACCTGACACAGAAGGAAACGTACGCGATGTCCTCCACGGCCGTGCTGACCGGGTACCTCCACCGCGACTACCGCACGACAATCGCGAGCATCAGACGGTTGATCTCGCACGGCGAGATGACTTTCGAACTGCTCTACGCCATCCTCGTCCCGCGGTCGCTCCTCTGCACGGTCTGCCCGATCACAGGCGAGCCGCTCGCCCTGCGGCTCGTAAACGCGACGCGCGTCTTCTCGGACACGGGGCGCAGCTACTATGAGCTGATCTGCCAGAGCTTCGACGTCGACGACGAACCGGCGACGGGCAGCGAACCTTGGGCGAACACAGGCGATAGTGAGCTCCGCAAGGCCCGCGGCGTGCGCCCTACGGATGGGTCAGCCGCCGCATCATCATCCCCCAGTTCGGCGGCACCATCAAGATCAGCGAGCTCAGCTGCTACCCCATCCAGTTCCATCCGCGTGAACGCGAGCTGCGTGATGCGCTCTGTGCGCGCGGGCGGAAGTGGGCGTCGTACCGCGGGATACACCACGTACAATACAAAGGCACAGCTGTCTCTTGCACCTCAGACGGTGGGTGCAGACGGCCCGTGAAGTACAATGTACGTCCGACAATACAAGAACGTATCTCGTCACTAATCTGGATGCGCTTCATAGGTGAACTCGCGTATCATGATTGACCGCGCCAACTTCCGGAGGCTGAATCCGAACTACGAGCTACCACAAATCAAGCGAGACAATGACAACACCTCTGCCATTCCGGATAGAAGTAAGCCGTTACATGGCGATTGAGAACGATATGTACTGACTTCTCGTAGACAGTAGCGTTCCTACGCTAGCAGTGCAAAGCCGCCTACCCCAGGAGGAGCCAGAAGAGGAGCCAACAGAGGAAGAGTACATGCTGGCATCTCCCATACTGTACGGCTTTAGTCTGGTCGACAAGATCTGGCGTACGTATGGGCCTTGTCTTGCCCTGCCGGCTTGCTGACTCGCGTGATACAGTTGAATTCAATGTCCAAAAGATCACGGAAATCCAGTGGAACGACGAGGCCTTCGCGAACCTGGTGCTGCCACCCGGTCGCAAGACACTCTTGCGTTCGCTTGTGGAAGCACACAGGGCGGACCTAGGCTTCGACGACTTCGTGAAGGGCAAGGGTCACGGGCTTGTCATCAACCTCTTCGGCCCGCCGGGTGTTGGGAAGACATTGTCTGCTGAGGCGACTTCTGAACATGTTCGCAGCCCGCTGTATGTCGTCGGTGGCGGTGATCTGGGTACGCTTGCAAGTTCGTTGGACACCGCCCTGCAGAGCGTGTTCGATATAGCTACTGCTTGGAAGGCTATCGTCTTGATTGATGAGGTGAGCAGCGCCCAAGTCTAGCCCCAGTCTTTCTATTGGGCTGCTCTGACGACATCCGCAGGCGGACGTCTTCCTGGAACAACGTTCATTGCATGACCTAGAGCGGAACGCCATGGTTGCCGTTTTGTGAGTATATTTCTCATAGCGTGCTCCACGTTCGCCCGCTTACCTGCTTCTCCGCATGTGATCTAGCTTGCGGCACCTCGAGTACTACCGCGGCATCCTCTTCTTGACGACGAACCGCGTCAAGACGTTCGACGAGGCGTTCCTGTCGCGCATCCACATCGCGCTGCACTTCCGCGGGCTGTCCCCGGAGGCGAAGATGCAGGTCTGGTCCGCGTTCCTGCGCAAGGTCAATATCGCGCTCTCCGAGGGGCAGCTCGCGAAGCTCGCGGAACGGGACATCAACGGAAGGCAGATCAAGAACGCCACGAGGACCGCGGCTTCCCTTGCGGCAGGGCGCGGCGAAGAGCTCTGCTATGACCACCTGGTAGAGACCCTTGATGCGATGGAAGACTTTACGAGCGAGTTCAAGGCCATGTCCACTGACTGAAGACTCTAGACACATGTGACGATGATGCAGAAGCAGTCTTCAGTGCGCTAGATGCCGGCAGCGACGAACGTGTATATCATCCTGTACTCTACATTGGCTACACTGTGTATGCTATCCCTTACATTATCCGCCTTCCCCTGTTCTGTTCGTTATGCGAGAACCAGGCCGTGTCGGACGCTTGTCCATATCCTGCCGCGTGCGTCGGTCAGGCGGCTGTTCTTCACTTCCACTATCATCCTCGTGAACGTGCGATGTCCTTCCTAACATCAACTACCACGAGCAGCGACTCCAGCTTCCTTCTGGATGCCCATACTGACCAGACGAAACATCATCCTTGAGGTACTTAAGCGTGTTGTGTCGACGGAGCGTACACTGACCACCGCGCGGAACCATGCAGGGACTCATCTTTGCGCACCTCTTCCTCCTCGGCTTCTTCTGTCTCAAAGCGCTTCCTCCGTCGTCTGGAAGCGTGCAGTCATGCCCGCCAACGGCTCTGTGCGCGTCGCGACGTACAACCTGCGTTTCGACTCCATGCCGGACAACATCACCGTCCAGCAGACATTGGCCGCGCTCCCCGACCCCCTTACAGCTCCGCCATTCCTCGGAAAGACCGGAGAGCAGCCATGGAGCACGAGACGCATCAAGGTGTGGCAGGACCTCATGAGCGAAGGCGTCGTCCTCTTCGGTGAGCGACACATGGTCTGTGTCTGCGCGTGGTGCTTATCGGCCCTGCAGGCATTCAGGAGGGGCTGGTTCGGCAAGTGAACGACTTGGCGACCCTTCTTGGCAGCGAGTGGGCTTGGGTGAGCAAAGCGATTGTGAATGCTCCGCATATATGCTGACCATTCGCAAGATTGGCGTTGGCAGAGATGACGGCAAACAGGCGGGCGAATTCAGTGCTATCTTCTACAACAAGAACTTTATAGAATTACGCGAATGGGACACATTCTGGCTCTCGTACGTGCTCGTCCGTTTGTCATTGTGTACGAATGCAATAAGATGCGCCAGGAACACGCCTTTCGACGTCTCGCGTTTCCCCGGTGCCGGCTCCTTGCGTATCTGCACAGCGGCACGCATGACCCTCAAGACCACATCAGGGCCCATCAACTTCTCGTATCTCAATACTCATCTCGACGACCAGTCCGATGGGCAGCGCCGCCTCGGCGCGTCACTCATCCTGCAACGCGCACGCTTCGAGGCTTTCCACTCCCAGGCGGGCCCGTCATTGTCACAGGCGACTTCAATAGCCCGAGCACTGGCACGGACTCGGCGCGTACATGATCGCAACAGGTGCGCTCCCTCCGGAGCCTATCAACGCAACATTCGCGCAGACGTTCGCGGTCCCGAACGGCACGCTCACGAATTTTGTGCTTGACGACCTCAAGGCGAAGGCGCCCCGCGCGAACGTCGGAGGCAACTTTGCGACGTTTACCGGCTTCAACTCGCCTGGTGATACCGCGTCGTTCACGCGGATTGACTTCGTCTTTGGTGGAAGCAACGGCAAGTGGTGAGTTCAGTCGGATTTTCTCTGATGTACTCAATATTGACGCTATTGGTAGGACCGCCACGCAGTACAAGGTTGGCACGTCACTTACCGACGACGGAGTCTTGGCCAGCGACCACCGGCCCGTCTTCGCGGACATCACCCTCCAATGACTTCACGACTTTTCCACACGGATGTAAGATTTTGATTGTACTCCATGGACTGCTACATGACGAAATGACTGTTGTACAACTGCTGAGAATACACGTTTCTTTGTTTGTATGGAACAGGTCCTGCCATGCACAGAAATGTCCATCATCAACGTCCTTCCGGGGGCGCAAACGATGTGAACGGAATGCCTATACTCGACAGCGGAGAGAGCCGGCCACTGAGATTATCCGCGAGGCTGCCGTGGCGCCTGCGGCCTCCGAAGCTTTGCGAGTCGACGGTGCTTCCGGACTGCGCAGTCGACGGACGCGTCACAGACGCGCCGCGCGACCTGGTCCTGCCAGGCGCGTCCGGATACACGACGCCGTTCGGGTTCGGGGCCTCGGCGTACCGCGCGGGCGAGCCCTGCGCCGACGGTGCGCGCGCCACGTACTCCTGCGTCCCCGGGACGACAGGTGCGGGCGCAGGCGCGGGCGTCATGCGCGGGGGCTCGGGCGGGCCGAGGATCTGCGCGAGCGAGGGCAGCGCGGTGTGCGCGTGCTCGGGGCTGAGGAGGTGCGGCGCAGTGCCGGTCTGGGAGGACGACGGCGAGGCGTCGGTGGACTGCAACACAAAAAAAGCAAGGAGAGAGGGTCGCTCAGCGCATGGTGTCCCAGCCCGGGTCATAGTGCAAGACGCGTACGGGAGACTCGACCTCGATCGTCGGCACCTCGTGCGGCGCCGCGTCGTCGTGCGACTGCCGGCTCTTGGAGCGCTTCCGGCTGAAGAGCTTCTGCAGCGTGCTCCGCGTGTCTGTGCTCCCGCTCCCGCGCCGCCGGTGCGATGAGTGCGGGCTGTCGGAGGGACCGGCCCCGGCGTAGATGCGCTCTGGAGGGGGAGCTGGGGGAGCCTGCTCCCTGCGTCCACGGCTTGAGGCTGTGGCGGGCTACGGGCAGGGCATCGTCAACCTGACTATGCCCAGAAGAGCTCGAGGGACTTACACTGTCGCGGTAGATCTGCTGCCGTCCAGACAGCGTCTCGCGGTCCACGCCTTGCCGGTAAACCTGCGGCGGCGCGACGATGTCATACTCGGAGATCCTGGTCGACGTCTTCGATTGCGGCGAGCGCATCATGCTCTGTGGTGGCGGCTTGTACGACGTCGAGGGCGCATTGTACGCGTAGTCGCGCGAGCGCACACTGGGCTCGTACCGCCGTTCCCGCCGCGGCACTTCGC
The DNA here is from genome assembly GCA_001910725.1 of Phanerodontia chrysosporium. NCBI lineage: Eukaryota > Fungi > Basidiomycota > Agaricomycetes > Polyporales > Phanerochaetaceae > Phanerodontia > Phanerodontia chrysosporium. The sequence goes on from MJGA01000060.1 coordinate 63,425, forward strand.
GGGGGCGGATGGGCACAGGCAAAGGGGACCGGTCTGGAACTTGTGGAAGGGGTGCCTCCGGCTGGCGGGGCGAGGGGTCGACTGGCGACAGCGGTCGTTGGAACTCGTGAGGCGGCGGGATCTCGATCGACGAGACGTCATTGTCCTTCGCGTACGGAATCCAGTTGTCTGGGGGCTCGACGTAGGGAGGATGTGAAGGCGACGGGGGCGCCTCGCGTATGGGAATGGGCACGGGGTCATCGGAGCGTGTTGGAGGCGGGATTGGGATTGGGTCCTCTGAACGTGCCGGGGGCGGCACTGGGACGGGTGCAGGCGATGGAGGGGGCTGTGGACGTTCATGAGCGATCGAAGGGGCATTCACGGGTGTCGTGACAGTTGGAATAGGTAAGGAGTCTGCGATGGGCGCAAAGTCGGGGACACGCTCTTGTCTGCTGGACGGTGGGCGCGAGGGCACGATGCGAATCGATTCGGGTTGTCGAGATGGAATGGGCCTAGGCGCACAGAAGCGGGTTAATAAGATGGACGGCACGACCTCCCAGAGGAAATGAGCTCACTCAGGCAGAGGCGACATCCGATGAACGGAAGGCACCGGGGCTGACGGAGGGCATGGCTCATAATGATCGTCGTCACCGTCCTCGTCAGTGTCGTCCTCCTCGTCTGCGGGAGCGTAGAACATCCCTGGTGGTGGGACCCCCATCATGGGCGCGGCCGGCTGCAGGGGCGTATGGGGCGTAGCCTCCGAAGAGGGCTGAGTCTTCGCCGTCGCCAGCCGCCTTCCCCGCGCGAGGCCCTCCAGGAAGCCCTGCTGCCGCCCTTGCTCCATCGCCTGCGAGAGCACCCAGCGCTCCCGGCATTTCCTGGCCATGTCACGCGCGCGGGCTGCTTCGGCTTCTGCCTCGATCCTCGCGCGTTCAATCTGCTCGACGTCGTCCTGCGCGCGCTGGATCTCGCGCCGGGCCTGCTCATAGTAGAGCTGGTACATGCGCAGCTCCTGCTCCGCACGCAAGGCGTCTGCGCGCGCGATGGCCGTCGCATCGTTCGCGGCCTTGAGCCGGTGCAGGACGTCGACGACACGTTGCTCTGCGTGGTCAGCCCGTCTGGTTTCGGCTTCAAGGCGGTCATGGGTGAGAGAAAGAAGGGTGCGAAGATGCCTGATGTCCCGATCCGTGCGAGACGCAATCCGAGAAAGAATACGTGCTGAGCTGCTCTGGCTGTCCCGGTCCTTACGACTGTCGGAGTCGCGTTCTGACCGTTCTCTGTGGTATTGTCGAGAGGAGTTCCCGGAGCGTTCGGACGGAAGGCTCCGCGATACGTAAGGTGGCGTGTTGTCGCTTTCGTTAGAGGGAGATCTCGGACGTGGGGGATCCACGGGAGGGAAGGGGAACGAGGTTCGTCTGAAGCATCACTGAGTCGTAAGACACGTTGGCACTGAGGCAAGACGTACCCTTCGTACGCCTGCAAAGAGTCTAGCAGCGATGTGGACGACATTTTGGATAAAACTAAGAAGGAACGTGTAGTTAGTGGTACAAGGACACAAACGAAGTCGTGGCGGGCCTGGTGGTGCTGGACGGCACGGAGGGCATGGCCCCGCCGTGCAGATCACTGCGTATAAGACGGGCGCAGGACGAAGGTTCGCTGGCCCATACCAGTGAAGCTGCAGATGTGGACGTCGAACGCATTGTCTACGCGTGTTATAAGCGTTATCCAGAGCACATGAAGAACACGTGTTGTGAGAGGCGCACAGTCCGATCCGTGGACCCAGGCGTCCCCTACCGGAATAGTCGGCTGGCAATCTCGACGTGTTCGATGCCCCGAGACGCCAACGCTATTGGAGGCCTCGTTGTGTGGGGATCACCTGGACAAAGCTGACGCGGTCAGCGCAGTTATAGCGTGAGAGACATTCGCGACTAGCCCTTGCATCGTCTCAGCCGGATAAAACGCACGTCATCTGGCGTTCATAGCCGGATTCCATGGCTGTGTCTTTCTATACATACGGCGATGCCGCTCTAATGCGCAAACAGCTCAAGCGTGACAGCAGTAATCTTCACCGCACAATCAGCTAGATGACGTTCTAAACAAACTCTGGACTGACCGCAGCCCCTTGAGGTTCTAGCAAAGGCCTTGAAAGCTTGATTTCCAGTTCGGTCTGTGATTTCGGACACAATCTACATCTAGGCCAGAGTTGTCACTGACCACACCGGTAAGCCAGTAGAGATGATCTTGCAGTGCAGAGAGACGTCTCGATCGGCTACTCCAGCATGTAGTATAGGATTCTGAGCAGTAGAATCTCGTTGGATAGTGGACCAAACAGAACGATGTGCAGGCTGTGGTGAAAGTCGCTTGAAGGTCAGCTCCTTCCGCCCTTTAAGTTGCAGCAGGCGCATCAAATTGATGCGCTCGGAGGTCGATAGCTGATCCGTCTTGCCTTATAAAGTTGCAGCATGACCGAACCCGAATCCGAGTCCGAAAAACTCGAGCTTTGTTGAGTTCAACGGTTGAATCTGATCCTCCACCGAGATCTACGACAATGTCCACAGACATCACCGACAACTCCTCTCGCAAAAGGAGGCGCACGAGCGAGAGCGAGCCCGTGCAGCCTGCAACACAGGAGCTCATACAGGACAAAGTGGTCTGGTACGACGATGGGAACATCGTCGTCAGAGCAGGTCCCGGCTGTACAGGCGAGGGACCTATTTACGGCTTCAAATGCCACTGCTCTGTCCTCTCCAGCAGGTCGAAAGTGTTTGAGACCATGCTCCAGCTTCCCAATGGCGGCGACCGCGCCGTCGACGGAGTCCCCGTCGTCGACTTCCCCGACCCGTGGGAGGACGTTCGCGACTTTGTCAGGATGATGTACGGCGGCTTGTACGTTGCCAAGATGCCTCATTCCTTGCGTGTTGCTAACGGCAGACAGGGAGCTGCCGCCTTACAGACGATCGTGGCGGTCCGCCACCCAGATTGCAGGCGCACTCAGGCTCGCAATAAAGTACGACGTCGCGGACATGGCACGCCATCTGTTGAATTTCCTCAAACGTGACTGGCCCAGCGACTACCTCAGCTGGGTCGAAATAGAAAAGGAGACCATGTTGGCCGCGGAACACATGGCTCGAGAAACATACGCCATGGGTGCTGATTTCTTTTACGACATTAATAGTCACACCCCAGAGCCAGGCATGTCTCATAATGTATTAGCTTGCATACATGGCTGACCCCAAGTTACATAGCCTTCGTGGTGAAGCTTGTGCAAGATGTCCGTGCGGGACATGCCCTCCGAGCTGCTTGGTACGAGCTGGCTCGTAGCTACGGGCAAGGCTCTACACCCTTCCGCGACTTCCAACCCGGACCGCCCGACGTGGTGACCCGGCGGAGCGCGGACCTCTCACTGTTGAGCGCAGACGACCTCAGGAGGCTCGTCGTCGGCCGCGAGCGGCTGAACGACATGGTCGCCAGCGTCGTGGACGGCCTGCAGCGCTGCAAGGTGTTCTTCGCCCCCACAAACGCCGATGAGCACCACAAGCAGCACTCGACATGCATTGGGGGCGCGCAGGAGATCTTCAAGAGGTACACGTCCGGCCTCAATTTCTGGGAGACGGCGCAGGATCCGCTGGGCTCTTTCATAAGGATGCAAACAGACGTGCGGCGCTCGAGCACTGTCTGTACCTCCTGCAAAACAGACGTATGCGACGAACTGGTAGATGCGTCATGTGGCATATGGAACGCCCTCGCCGATATATTTGACCTAAAAACGTTCGGGTTGGAATTAGACCCTCCTCTAGTTTAGCCGTTTGCATCTCCAGTTGTGTTGTTTTACGTCCATTTGCTTCTGTTAATTGTTTTGGCGAATGAAAATGCGCATTTGCTGCAGGTTATCAGTGATTACTCCCTGAACGAAGGTCGAAGGAAATCGCACGACGAGCACTATCTTTTCTGCGCCACACCAAGAAATTTATCAACAACCAACTTCCTCTAGGAACTGCTACGACGTGTCTGCCGCTGGGAGACTGTGACGAATCCGTCCGTGACTCATGGGCTGTAGCGGGCATCCTGTAAATCTACTGTTGCTCCTCTTATGACGCATCGATCTGATGCGAGGTTTAGGTCGCACGCTTATTAGTGACCTTCTTACTATCACCTTACCTCACAAGACTCTGGAGATACCGCGCGTCAGATGGACAAAGTGACCTCTGGTGGTCCAGTGGTCCAGTGATTAATACGTGGTAGAACGCACAGGACAGCTTGCGATAAGCAAATGTGAATCATACAAATAGCACGGAGAGTTAACGATACAGGACATGCATGGGATGGTACCGAGTGCTGCGCTAGCGTCCCGCTCAGCCAGTCTTGTTTTTGCTTCTCCTTCCGACCTGCGCCTGGAAACCAGTCTTGATGGCGTTGACGGAACGTCTTGAGCCACAGGACTCGCATGCAACGAAGAAGATACGGTTCTCCTTGACGAGAAGCGTATCTGGCGACTTGCATGTCTTGCAAGTGACGTACTCGACTGCCCAGGTGTAAGCGTACAGTCCAGACGGCGATCGCAAGCAGACGTACCAATGTAACGTCGCAAAACGTTCTCAATCTGCGCTTGCGAGAACTTTCCACGAATGACCAGCCGTCCAGAACCGTCGATCGAGCCGGTTGTACCCAACTCAGCGAACATGAACTGAATCGTGTGCTCGGGCTGCCGGTGCATACGTTTGCAGATGTCGGCAATGTTCGCAAAGACGGTCTTCTTATTACCCTCACGCATGAGCTGTGGTGGCGCGAGGGTGTGCCGCTTGCCAGCAGTGTTGAGGAGCGCGGGGTTGGAGGCGTGCAGCTGCGCGTAGAAGCGCTGGAGAAGCTATCCAAGGACGCTGATCAAGATACATGCTGCAATCCATCTGTGCAGGGGCCCATACCTCTGCATAGGTGTAGTCACGGTCGCTGTTCAGCCATGCCTCGCCACCAACATCCACAGCTGACACCTGCTCCGCGCCACGGGCGAAGGGGTCGTCTCCGAGCTCGCCCTCGTCGACATCATCGATCGGCGCGCCGTCGACGTCCTCTCCCTCTCCGTCCTTCGCCTTCGCCTCGTTCAATTCCTTCTCGAACGCCTCCATGTCGAGCGCAGCCTTCTTCTTCGTCGACTTCTTCTTCTTCTTGAGGTCGGAGAAATCGAGGTCCTCCGCGCCTGCGGGCACGCCGACGGGGGTGGAGGTCCCAGAGGCGTCCTCGGGCTGAAACAAACGTTCATTGCGTGACTAAGCAGACCATGAAGAGGAACAGACCAGGTCCATGGGGATGTCCTTCTTCTTCTTCTTCTTTTTCTTGAGATCGCCAAACATCGCGTCCTCGTCGATCTTGGCCTCCTCGTCGTCTTTCGACGCGCTCTGTGCCATCTGCTCGTGCATGGTCGTCGGGCCCATGTCTACAGTGTCCCCATTTGTCGTCACATTGTCAATGGTGGTCGGGGCAGGGGTGGTCGGGTCGGCATCGGCACCCAGTGGATCCTCCGAGAACGCGACCTGCTTTTTCTTGCGCTTCTTCAGCGAGGGATCGAACAGCGGCTCTTCCGACATGGTGTCTAGTACAAGCGAGGGGACGAAGAGTGCTGTAGCAGATGGTCGTGCGTAATGAAGCGGCCGGTGTAATTGGCAAGAGTCAGGGTACCGCTCGTTTGAGCTCCGCCCGTAATTCTTGGTGTGTGGCTCGCCCTCGGCGCTCGTAATTTCACATTCCGCTCTGGGAAGAGACGCCGGCTACGCTTTCCGCACTGTCCCGCACGACGTACTCGACACTTACACTCCTTACACTTCACTATGCTCGCTCGGACGGCGTTCGCTCGTGTTGCGCAGCCCGCTGTGGCGAGGGCCGCGCCCGCCGGTGCCAGGAACATGGCCACGCTGCGTGAGATTGAGATGCGGTTGAAGTCGGTGCGGAACATCGAGAAAATCACGAAGGTGCGTCGTGTCTGGCATTCCCGCCCCCGGCGCACGCCTGACCACGCATGGCCACATCGCGCACACACAGTCGATGAAGTTGATTGCCTCGACAAAACTCAACAAGGCGCAGCGCGCCCTGCAGGCGGGCAAGGAGTACGGCCTCGCGAACTCTGGTGTGCAGCCCGCATAGCGTCCTCGCACCTCCACCCGCGCCTCTGACGCCTGCCTTTCTGCCCGCAGAGGTCTTCCAGCACGCGCCCGCCGAGAACCCTGGCAAGCGCAAGCTTTTCATCGTCATCTCGTCCGACAAGGGCATGTGCGGTGGTATCCACTCCTCGGTCTCAAAGGCGACGCGCCGCGCCTTCAAGGAGCAGGACATCGACCCCGAGTCCCCCATCGCCGTCGTCGGTGACAAGTCCAAGGGCCAGCTCTCCCGTACGCTCGCCAAGAACCTTGTCATGACCTTCAACCAGATCGGCCGTGACGTCCCCACCTTTGCTGACGCCGCCGGTGTTGCCGACCTTATCATCAAGTCTGGTGTTGAGTACGACAGCGTCGCTATCGTCTACAACAAGTTCGTCTCCGCCCTTTCGTACGAGTCTGCTATCGTCGAGGTCGAGACCGCTGAGGCCCTGAAGGAGTCTCGTACGTCTTCCCTCTCGCTTAGCGTAGCTTTTGAACTAACGTCACGCGTCTTAGCCGGCTTCAAGGCCTACGAAATGGAGGAGGAAGTTACCAACGACTTGGCTGAGTTTGCCCTTGCGAACGCCATCTACGCTGCCCTGGTCGAGGGCCACGCTTGTGAGATCAGCGCTCGGTAAGTGCACCTGTCCACTCGCGTGCCCATGCGTTACTCATGCTGTCTATAGTCGCAACGCCATGGATAACGCGTCCAAGAACGCCGGTGACATGATTGACAGCCTGCAGCTCAAGTACAACCGTGGTCGCCAGGCCGCGATCACGAACGAGCTTGTCGATATCATTACCGGTGCCAGCGCTCTGTAAATGGCGTAGCTACCGTGTAGTGTTGTCGTCTTTATGCCGAATAGACTTCCTAGCGGATAAAACTGACTCTCAACTGCTCGTCGTAGCGCTCAGAATGAATCGCTAATGCCCATAGTTCCCATAAATTCACATACTACGCATAATTCATACAACAGGACCCTATCCACTACAGAAGCCATAGTCCGCAGCGAAACAACTTAAGGGTTAGCGACATACGAGGGGAAGTTGATCTCGAACATCGCCAAGCCGGTAAGCAGCTTCTGGGCAGTTGGAGTGCCTGCTTTCTCGTTCACGATACCCGCATAGACGGTGCCCTGGATGCCCTCTGGCACGCTCGCCATGTCGTCCTTGGAGAGATCCGAGTACTGGACGTAGATGCCGTCGAACCAAGCAACATAGAGCTGCCCATCGTGCTTGACCTCGTTGTGGTCGAACTTGAACTTGACCGCTTCGCCATTGTGCGGGGAGCCTGGCTCAATGGCGAGCTTGGGCAAGATGTTGACCATGAGCTGCGGGTTAGACGCCGGGCAGGACACAATGAACTGCGCTGTATGCGTGTCTTCTCAGCGTCGTCTGGTGCAAGAAAAGCGCATAACTCACATGCAATAGAGTAAACGCCGTCCATGGAGAGAGGAGTCTCGAATGGGCCATCCCATGCAGAGCCCTTGAGGACAGCAGAGCTAACCCATCCTGCTTGGCGAGACTCGACGCCGAGGATAGACTGCGGGTCCTGTAAGTATCATCCGTGCCCGACAGATGATAAATTACTTACCGCGGCCTCCGTCAGGACATCCTTGTTCTCGAGGAATTGAGCAGCGCCAATATATGCCGACGCGCCGACCGTTTCAAGGGCCATAGAGAGAGCGGCAAACGACTTCGGATCGTTGTAGGGACTGCGGGTGCACGTCAGTCTCGTTCGTATCACGTCTGAGAAAAGCCACTTACAAGTTGTAGGTGCAAGGCTGGGGAGCGGCAGGGCCAAGAGCTTCAGAGAGGAAGGCAACATGCGTCGCCTCGTGCTCTTTGATTTGCTCGAAGCGAGCGCGAACCCAGGGCGGGTAGCCGGCAGCCTCGAACGCTTTCTCGTCAAGCTTGTCAAGACCTTCGTGGTAGAAGGCATTCTCGATCTGCTCGAGCGTCAAGGCGAACTGCAAAACCTCGGTATCTGCACGCACAGGGTCAGAACTTGACCATACGTTGTATGTGCCACATACCAGTCGGTTTTGCCATGTCGCGCTGAACGATCTGGGGCGCAGACAGGACGCCCATGGCGGCAGCGAGGAGAACGAGGGCGCGCGAGCGGAGCATGGTGAGTTCTGAGGGGGAAAGAGCGACTAGACTGTTCGTGAAAATGACAGGACACCTTTGGGTTAGTGAAGGTGGGCACGAAGAACCAGAGGACTGGGAGAACGGGTATATATACTCTCTGGAGTGCGGAGTTTGGATCGACATGGCTTCGAAGTCCTCTTCGCTCTCAACTTGGATATTTTCCTTTCCTGGACCGATGGCGGCCCTTCATCGCCTGAGTGACGCAACGCTGGATCAAATCGCTGCTGAGCCGCTGAAACTAGCTGTCATCGACTCGCTGACCGAGGAACCTGCAGTGGCCTAGACCTTTCTGTATCTTGACCGACTAGCTTAGAGCTGAGACTGGCGTTGAACACGGCTAGCACTGGATAAAGAGTGTCAATTGTAAATAGAGAATACATATCGCTGATGTAACTTGCATCCCGAACGTTGTGAGTGTCATGTTCACAGTAATTTGACGAGGTACATCGGTTACGGCTCGAAGCGCGCCTAACGCCACAAAGTGGCTGACTAAGCGCGCATGTGTCTGACTGCCTTTGAAATATATCGATATCCCACTGAGACGCGGTTTACTATTGAAACACATGAGGAATGTGTTACATAGCATAGCTACACCTGATCGTGCCGGTCAGCCGTCGTGTCCGCTACCATCGACCTCGAGAATTGGAGATCCGTCATGCAGTACGCTCCCGACTCAGACTCGGTGGAGTACGAGTATCCGGAGGAATGGCCCGACCGTCGCGGTAGAACCGTCAGGCTCTCGAGGCTCATTTTCACCCCGAGTTACCGGCGGCGTGTCGCACGTTCAATATAACGCGCGAGGCGACGATGACTGCCATCGTCCGTGCCTCTGACGACAGCGTCGGTTGCAGCGCCGCGTGCACCCCGCGGAGGCAAATAAAGAGAAGCATGCAGGCTACTGTCTCTCTGGAGAATATCAGGTTATTTGTACGCGCAAGAAAAAGAGGAAAAATAGCCTACATTGATAGAGCAAGGTACCAGAGCGAGTCGCGGAAAATGACTTTCACAAGATACGTCTTTCCTGTGCGGTCTACGTCCGAAGCTTTAGCATATGGTCGTAATTCATGATGCCAAGGAACTTACATGACTGGTAGGTCTTCCATGCAATCACTGCAAACATGACGGAGTCCAAGAGCGCGGTTGGGCCTGTCTGCAGCACTGCACCAATCACGGGAGAAGCAGTTGTAACTTTGTATATGCAGGGAAATCCGGGCATGGGAACGTCGGTAACTAGAATGGACGAAATGAGCCTTAAACTAGCGCATATAAGGCACGAGCTCGCACCTTTGGCCTGCATCGTCCAAAGAATGTTGCCAGCAAGTTCCGCAAGAATCACAAGCTGTGTTACTGCATTGAACACTCGGCATCGCTCGTCATGAGAGAGACCTACAAGGCAGAAAGCTCCAAGGAACCACTTGGACTTTTGTGAACGTCCACAGGTCGCATATGCGCGAAGAGTCAGAGTGACTGCACGTTATCGGAGGCGTCAACGACCGAGCAACCGCCTAATATCTGACGCGAACGCACCAAACAGTGGGATTATGAGGGGCAGAAGCGTCCACGCATTCACTAAAAGGAGTGGTTTGCACATCTGGTAGGTTATAAGCTCCAAGGGTACCATCTACGATAAAACGAACACACCGAGAGTGGCGCATCATCCCAATTATAAACTGTGTTGTTCGGAACGTCAGGAAGAAAGATGGAGACGTAACCGTGAGACGCACAGAGCATCTGGACGGTCAACATGTGCAGCAGGTTGCCATATCGCAT